>JAHFWJ010000098.1:0-11266 GCA_028555115.1 Himalopsyche japonica | reverse complement strand
AAAACGAGTTGGCAATCCCTGCCTTCAAATACCAAGTGTTGCATGTCCAACTGTGAGGAATAATGCAACAAGGACAGAGGCGTTTGTTTCAGGGCGTTATGGTGTATTTCAAGGAAGTTGTGACGGAAAAACTTTTTGACTTTTGTACGTGCGTGAAAAGTACGAGTTGGCTATTCCTGACTTAAAATACCAAGTGTTTTATGTCAAACTGTGAGGAATTATGCCACAAAGAAAATGAACTTTATTTCGAGGCGTTCTGATTAATTTCAGGGAAGTTATGACACAAAAACATTTTCACTTTTGAACGTACGCGAAAAAAAAGAGTTGGCTATCCCTGCATTAAAATACCAAGTGTTGCATGTCAAACTGTGAGGAATCATTCAACAAAGATAGAGACGTTTGATTCAGGGCGTTCTGATGTATTTCAAGGAAGTTATGAAAGAAAATGTTTTGACTTTTGTATGTACGTTAAAAGTACGAGTTGGCTATCCCTGCTTTAAAATACCAAGCGTTGCCTGTCAAACTATGACGATTAACGCAAGAAAGAGAAATCGTTTTGTTCAAGGACGTTCTGATGGTTATCAAGGACGTTATGACAGAAAAACAGTTCATATATATACGTACGCGAAAAAACGAGTTGGCAATCCCTGCCTTCAAATACCAAGTGTTGCATGTCCAACTGTGAGTAATAATGCAACAAGGACAGAGACGTTCGATTCAGGGCGTTATGATGTATTTCACAGCCGTGACGGAAAACTTTTGATCTTTGTACGTGCGTGAAAAGTACGAGTTGGCTATTCCTGACTTCAAATACCAAGTGTTGCATGTCAAACTGTGAGGAATTATGCCACAAAGAAAATGAACTTTATTTCGAGGCGGTCTGATTAATTTCAGGGAAGTTATGACATAAAAACATTTTCACTTTTGAACGTACGCGAAAAAAAAGAGTTGGCTATCCCTGCATTAAATTACCAAGTGTTGCATGTCAAACTGTGAGGAATCATTCAACAAAGACAGAGACGTTTGATTCAGGGCGTTCTGATGTATTTCAAGGAAGTTATGACAGAAAATGTTTTGACTTTTAAATGTACGTTAAAAGTTCGAGTTGGCTATCCCTGCTTTAAAATACCAAGTTTTGCCTGTCAAACTATGAGGATTAACGCAAAAAAGAGAAATCGTTTTGTTCAAGGACGTTATGATGGTTATCAAGGACGTTATGACAGAAAAACAGTTCATATATACGTACGCGAAAAACCGAGTTGGCAATCCCTGCCTTCAAATACCAAGTGTTGCATGTCCAACTGTGAGGAATAATGCAACAAGGACAGAGACGTTTGTTTCAGGGCGTTATGATGTATTTCAAGGAAGTTGTGACGGAAAACCTTTTTGACTTTTGTACGTGCGTGAAAAGTACGAGTTGGCTATTCCTGACTTAAAATACCAAGTGTTGCATGTCAAACTGTGAGGAATTATGCTACAAAGAAAAGGAACTTTATTTCGAGGCGTTCTGATTAATTTCAGGGAAGTTATGACATAAAAACATTTTCACTTTTGAACGTACGCGAAAAAAAAGAGTTGGCTATCCCTGCATTAAAATACCAAGTGTTGCATGTCAAACTGTGAGGAATAATTCAACAAAGACAGAGACGTTTGATTCAGGGCGTTCTGATGCATTTCAAGGAAGTTATGACAGAAAATGTTTTGACTTTTGTATGTACGTTAAAAGTACGAGTTGGCTATCCCTGCTTTAAAATACCAAGTGTTGCCTGTCAAACTATGAGGATTAACGCGAAAGAGAAATCTGCTTTGTTCTGGCTGGGACGTTCTGATGGTTATCAAGACGTGCTATGAGAAAACAGTTCATATATACGTACGCGAAAACGAGTTGGCAATCCCTGCCTTCAACACTTACATGTCCAACTGTGAGGAATAATGCAACAAGGACAGAGACGTTTGTTTCAGGCGTTATGATGTACTTCGCTGAATGTGACGGAAAAACTTTTGACTTTGCAATGCGTGAAAAGTACGAGTTGGCTATTCCTGACTTTAAAATACCGCGGCATGTCAAACTGTGGAGGAATTATGCCACAAAGAAAAGGAACTTTATTTCTATGTCTTGATTAATTTCAGGGAAGTTATGACATAAAAACATTTTCACTTTTGAACGTACGCGAAAAAAGAGTTGGCTATCCCTGCATTAATCACCAAGTGTTGCATCAAAATCAGAGGAATCATTCACAAAGACAGAGACGTTTGATTCAGGGCGTTCTGATGTATTTCAAGGAAGTTATGACAGAAAATGTTTTGACTTTTGTATGTACGTTAAAAGTACGAGTTGGCTATCCCTGCTTTAAAATACCAAGTATTGCCTGTCAAACTATGAGGATTAACGTAAGAAAGAGAAATCGTTTTGTTCAAGGACGTTCTGGTGGTTATCAAGGACGTTATGACAGAAAAACAGTTCATATATACGTACGCGAAAAAACGAGTTGGCAATCCCTGCCTTCAAATACCAAGCGTTGCATGTCCAACTGTGAGGAATAATGCAACAAGGACAGAGACGTTTGTTTCAGGGCGTTATGATGTATTTGGTGAAGTTGCATGGAAAACTTTTTGACTTTGTACGTGCGTGAAAAGCAGTACGAGTTGGCTATTCTGACTTAAAAATACCAAGTGTTGCATGTCAAACTGTGAGGAATTATGCCACAAAGAAAATGAACTTTACTGATGCCTGATTAATTTCAGGAAGTTATGACATAAAAACATTTTCACTTTGAACGTACGCGGAAAAAAAAAGAGTTGGCTATCCCTGCATTAAATACCAAGTGTTACGTCAAACTGTGAGGAATCATTCAACAAAGACACAGAGACGTTTGATTCAGGCGTTCTGATGTATTTCCTG
The DNA here is from genome assembly GCA_028555115.1 of Himalopsyche japonica. Taxonomy (NCBI): domain Eukaryota; kingdom Metazoa; phylum Arthropoda; class Insecta; order Trichoptera; family Rhyacophilidae; genus Himalopsyche; species Himalopsyche japonica. The sequence continues at coordinate 8,364 of JAHFWJ010000098.1, read as the reverse complement.
CTGTGGTTATGACAGAAAATGTTTTGACTGGTATATAATGCTAGCACGAGTTGGCTATCCTGCTTTAAAAATACCAAGTGTTGCCTGTCACAAACTATGAGGATTAACGCAAGAAAGAGAATCCGTTTTGTTCAAGGACGTTCTGATGGTTATCAAGGACGTTATGACAGAAAAACAGTTCATATATACGTACGCGAAAAAACGAGTTGGCAATCCTTGCCTTCAAATACCAAGTGTTGCATGTCCAACTGTGAGGAATAATGCAACAAGGACAGAGACGTTTGTTTCAGGGCGTTATGATGTATTTCATGGAAGTTGTGACGGAAAAACTTTTTGACTTTTGTACGTGCGTGAAAAGTACGAGTTGGCTATTCCTGACTTAAAATACCAAGTGTTGCATGTCAAACTGTGAGGAATTATGCCACAAAGAAAATGAACTTTATTTCGAGGCGTTCTGATTAATTTCAGGGAAGTTATGACATAAAAACATTTTCACTTTTGAACGTACGCGAAAAAAAAGAGTTGGCTATCCCTGCATTAAAATACCAAGTGTTGCATGTCAAACTGTGAGGAATCATTCAACAAAGACAGAGACGTTTGATTCAGGGCGTTCTGATGTATTTCAAGGAAGTTATGACAGAAAATGTTTTGACTTTTGTATGTACGTTAAAAGTAATGAGTTGGCTATTCCTGACTTAAAATACCAAGTGTTGCATGTCAAACTGTGAGGAATTATGCCACAAAGAAAATGAACTTTATTTCGAGGCGTTCTGATTAATTTCAGGGAAGTTATGACATAAAAACATTTTCACTTTTGAACGTACGCGAAAAAAAAGGAGTTGGCTATCCCTGCATTAAAATACCAAGTGTTGCATGTCAAACTGTGAGGAATCATTCAACAAAGACAGAGACGTTTGATTCAGGGCGTTCTGATGTATTTCAAGGAAGTTATGACAGAAAATGTTTTGACTTTTGTATGTACGTTAAAAGTACGAGTTGGCTATCCCTGCTTTAAAATACCAAGTGTTGCCTGTCAAACTATGAGGATTAACGCAAGAAAGAGAAATCGTTTTGTTCAAGGACGTTCTGATGGTTATCAAGGACGTTATGACAGAAAAACAGTTCATATATACGTACGCGAAAAAACGAGTTGGCAATCCCTGCCTTCAAATACCAAGTGTTGCATGTCCAACTGTGAGGAATAATGCAACAAGGACAGAGACGTTTGTTTCAGGGCGTTATGATGTATTTCAAGGAAGTTGTGACGGAAAAACTTTTTGACTTTTGTACGTGCGTGAAAAGTACGAGTTGGCTATTCCTGACTTAAAATACCAAGTGTTGCATGTCAAACTGTGAGGAATTATGCCACAAAGAAAATGAACTTTATTTCGAGGCGTTCTGATTAATTTCAGGGAAGTTATGACATAAAAACATTTTCACTTTTGAACGTACGCGAAAAAAAAGAGTTGGCTATCCCTGCATTAAAATACCAAGTGTTGCATGTCAAACTGTGAGGAATCATTCAACAAAGACAGAGACGTTTGATTCAGGGCGTTCTGATGTATTTCAAGGAAGTTATGACAGAAAATGTTTTGACTTTTGTATGTACGTTGCGCAATGAGTTGGCTATCCCTGCTTTAAAATACCAAGTGTTGCCTGTCAAACTATGAGGATTAACGCAAGAAAGAGAAATCGTTTTGTTCAAGGACGTTCTGATGGTTATCAAGGACGTTATGACAGAAAAACAGTTCATATATACGTACGCGAAAAAACGAGTTGGCAATCCCTGCCTTCAAATACCAAGTGTTGCATGTCCAACTGTGAGGAATAATGCAACAAGGACAGAGACGTTTGTTTCAGGGCGTTATGATGTATTTCAAGGAAGTTGTGACGGAAAAACTTTTTGACTTTTGTACGTGCGTGAAAAGTACGAGTTGGCTATTCCTGACTTAAAATACCAAGTGTTGCATGTCAAACTGTGAGGAATTATGCCACAAAGAAAATGAACTTTATTTCGAGGCGTTCTGATTAATTTCAGGGAAGTTATGACATAAAAACATTTTCACTTTTGAACGTACGCGAAAAAAAAGAGTTGGCTATCCCTGCATTAAAATACCAAGTGTTGCATGTCAAACTGTGAGGAATCATTCAACAAAGACAGAGACGTTTGATTCAGGGCGTTCTGATGTATTTCAAGGAAGTTATGACAGAAAATGTTTTGACTTTTGTATGTACGTTAAAAGTACGAGTTGGCTATCCCTGCTTTAAAATACCAAGTGTTGCCTGTCAAACTATGAGGATTAACGCAAGAAAGAGAAATCGTTTTGTTCAAGGACGTTCTGATGGTTATCAAGGACGTTATGACAGAAAAACAGTTCATATATACGTACGCGAAAAAACGAGTTGGCAATCCCTGCCTTCAAATACCAAGTGTTGCATGTCCAACTGTGAGGAATAATGCAACAAGGACAGAGACGTTTGTTTCAGGGCGTTATGATGTATTTCAAGGAAGTTGTGACGGAAAAACTTTTTGACTTTTGTACGTGCGTGAAAAGTACGAGTTGGCTATTCCTGACTTAAAATACCAAGTGTTGCATGTCAAACTGTGAGGAATTATGCCACAAAGAAAATGAACTTTATTTCGAGGCGTTCTGATTAATTTCAGGGAAGTTATGACATAAAAACATTTTCACTTTTGAACGTACGCGAAAAAAAAGAGTTGGCTATCCCTGCATTAAAATACCAAGTGTTGCATGTCAAACTGTGAGAGAATCATTCAACAAAGACAGAGACGTTTGATTCAGGGCGTTCTGATGTATTTCAAGGAAGTTATGACAGAAAATGTTTTGACTTTAAATGTACGTTAAGTACGAGTTGGCTATTCTGACTTAAAATACCAAGTGTTGCATGTCAAACTGTGAGGAATATATTAAGAAATGAACTTTATTTGGAGGCGTTCTGATTAATTTCAGGGAAGTTATGACATAAAAACATTTTCACTTTTGAACGTACGCGAAAAAAAAGAGTTGGCTATCCCCGCATTAAAATACCAAGTGTTGCATGTCAAACTGTGAGGAATCATTCAACAAAGACAGAGACGTTTGATTCAGGGCGTTCTGATGTATTTCAAGGAAGTTATGACAGAAAATGTTTTGACTTTTGTATGTACGTTAAAAGTACGAGTTGGCTATCCCTGCTTTAAAATACCAAGTGTTGCCTGTCAAACTATGAGGATTAACGCAAGAAAGAGAAATCGTTTTGTTCAAGGACGTTCTGATGGTTATCAAGGACGTTATGACAGAAAAACAGTTCATATATACGTACGCGAAAAAACGAGTTGGCAATCCCTGCCTTCAAATACCAAGTGTTGCATGTCCAACTGTGAGGAATAATGCAACAAGGACAGAGACGTTTGTTTCAGGGTGTTATGATGTATTTCAAGGAAGTTGTCACAGAAAAACTTTTTGACTTTTGTGCGTGCGTGAAAAGTACGAGTTGACTATTCCTGACTTAAAATACCAAGTGTTGCATGTCAAACTGTGAGGAATTATGCCACAAAGAAAATGAACTTTATTTCGAGGCGTTCTGATTAATTTCAGGGAAGTTATGACATAAAAACATTTTCACTTTTGAACGTACGCGAAAAAAAAGAGTTGGCTATCCCTGCATTAAAATACCAAGTGTTGCATGTCAAACTGTGAGGAATCATTCAACAAAGATATAGACGTTTGATTCAGGGCGTTCTGATGTATTTCAAGGAAGTAATGACAGAAAATGTTTTGACTTTTGTATGTACGTTAAAAGTACGAGTTGGCTATCCCTGCTTTAAAATACTAAGTGTTGCCTGTCAAACTATGAGGATTAACACAAGAAAGAGAAATCGTTTTGTTCAAGGACGTTCTGATGGTTATCAAGGACGTTATGACAGAAAAACAGTTCATATATACGTAAACGAAAAAACGAGTTGGCAATCCCTGCCTTCAAATACCAAGAGTTGCATGTCCAACTGTGAGGAATAATGCAACAAGGACAGAGACGTTTGTTTCAGGGCGTTATGATGTATTTCAAGGAAGTTGTGACGGAAAAACTTTTTGACTTTTGTACGTGCATGAAAAGTACGAGTTGGCTATTCCTGACTTAAAATACCAAGTGTTGCATGTCAAACTGTGAGGAATTATGCCACAAAGGAAATGAACTTTATTTCGAGGCGTTCTGATTAATTTCCAGGGAAGTTGCCGAAGCATATAAAAACACTGCTTTTGAACGTACGCGAAAAAGGTTGGCTATCCTGCATTAAAATACCAAAATTGTTGCATGTCAAACTGTGAGGAATCGTTCAACAAAGACAGAGACGTTTGATTCAGGGCGTTCTGGTGTATTTCAAGGAAGTTATGACAGAAAATGTTTTGACTTTTGTATGTACGTTAAAAGTACGAGTTGGCTATCCCTGCTTTAAATACCAAGTGTTGCCTGTCAAACTATGAGGATTAACGCAAGAAAGAGAAATCGTTTTGTTCAAGGACGTTCTGATGGTTATCAAGGACGTTATGACAGAAAAACAGTTCATATATACGTACGCGAAAAAACGAGTTGGCAATCCCTGCCTTCAAATACCAAGTGTTGCATGTCCAACTGTGAGGAATAATGCAACAAGGACAGAACGTTTGTTTCAGGGGGCGTTATGATGTATTTCAAGGAAGTTGTGACGGAAAAACTTTTTGACTTTTGTACGTGCGTGAAAAGTACGAGTTGGCTATTCCTGACTTAAAATACCAAGTGTTGCATGTCAAACTGTGAGGAATTATGCCACAAAGAAAATGAACTTTATTTCGAGGCGTTCTGATTAATTTCAGGGAAGTTATGACATAAAAACATTTTCACTTTTGAACGTACGCGAAAAAAAAGAGTTGGCTATCCCTGCATTAAAATACCAAGTGTTGCATGTCAAACTGTGAGGAATCGTTCAACAAAGACAGAGACGTTTGATTCAGGGCGTTCTGATGTATTTCAAGGAAGTTATGACAGAAAATGTTTTGACTTTTGTATGTACGTTAAAAGTACGAGTTGGCTATCCCTGCTTTAAAATACCAAGTGTTGCCTGTCAAACTATGAGGATTAACGCAAGAAAGAGAAATCGATTTGTTCAAGGAAGTTCTGATGGTTATCAAGGACGTTATGACAGAAAAACAGTTCATATATACGTACGCGAAAAAACGAGTTGGCAATCCCTGCCTTCAAATACCAAGTGTTGCATGTCCAACTGTGAGGAATAATGCAACAAGGACAGAGACGTTTGTTTCAGGGCGTTATGATGTATTTCAAGGAAGTTGTGACGGAAAAACTTTTTGACTTTTGTACGTGCGTGAAAAGTACGAGTTGGCTATTCCTGACTTAAAATACCAAGTGTTGCATGTCAAACTGTGAGGAATTATGCCACAAAGAAAATGAACTTTATTTCGAGGCGTTCTGATTAATTTCAGGGAAGTTATGACATAAAAACATTTTCACTTTTGAACGTACGCGAAAAAAGAGAGTTGGCTATCCCTGCATTAAAATACCAAGTGTTGCATGTCAAACTGTGAGGAATCATTCAACAAAGACAGAGACGTTTGATTAAGGGCGTTCTGATGTATTTCAAGGAAGTTATGACAGAAAATGTTTTGACTTTTGTATGTACGTTAAAAGTACGAGTTGGCTATCCCTGCTTTAAAATACCAAGTGTTGCCTATCAAACTGAGGGAATCATTCAACAAGAACAGAGACGTTTGATTCAGGGCGTTCTGATGTATTTCAAGGAAGTTATGACAGAAAATGTTTTGACTTTTGTATGTACGTTAAAAGTACGAATTGGCTATCCCTGCTTTAAAATACCAATTGTTGCCTGTCAAACTATGAGGATTAACGCAAGAAAGAGAAATCGTTTTGTTCAAGGACGTTCTGATGGTTATCAAGGACGTTATGACAGAAAAACAGTTCATATATACGTACGCGAAAAAACGAGTTGGCAATCCATGCTTTTAAATACAAAGTGTTGCATATCCAACTGTGAGGAATAATGCAACAAGGACAGAGACGTTTGTTTCAGGGCGTTATGATGTATTTCAAGGAAGTTGTGACGGAAAAACTTTTGACTTTTGTACGTGCGTGAAAAGTACGAGTTGGCTATTCCTGACTTAAAATACCAAGTGTTGCATGTCAAACTGTGAGGAATAATGCCACAAAGAAAATGAACTTTATTTCAGGGCGTTCTGATTAATTTCAGGGAAGTTATGACATAAAAACATTTTCACTTTTGAACGTACGCGAAAAAAAAGAGTTGACAATCCCTGCATTAAAATACCAAGCGTTGCATGTCAAACTGTGAGGAATCATTCAACAAAGACATAGACGTTTGATTCAGGGCGTTCTGATGTATTTCAAGGAAGTTATGACAGAAAATGTTTTGACTTTTGTATGTACGTTAAGGGTACGAGTTGGCTATCCCTGCTTTAAAATAACAAGTGTTGCCTGTCAAACTATGAGGATTAACGCTAAAAAGAGAAATCGTTTTGTTCAAGGACGTTCTGATGGTTATCAAGGACGTTATGACAAAAAAACAGTTCATATATACGTACGCGAAAAAACGAGTTGGCAATCCCTGCCTTCAAATACCAAGTGTCCATGTACCAGGCATGTCCAACTGTGAGGAATAATGCAACAAGGACAGGAACGTTTGTTTCAGGGCGTTATGATGTATTTCAAGGAAGTTGTGACGGAAAAAGGAACTTTTTGACTTTTGGCGTGCGTGAAAAGTACGAGGTTGGCTATTCTGACTTAAAATACCAAGTGTTGCTTGTCAAACTGTGAGGAATTATGCCACAAAGAAAATGAACTTTATTTCGAGGCGTTCTGATTAATTTCGAGGAAGTTATGACATAAAAACATTTTCACTTTTGAACGTACGCGAAAAAAAAGAGTTGGCTATCCCTGCATTAAAATACCAAGTGTTGCATGTCAAACTGTGAGAAATCGTTCAACAAAGACAGAGACGTTTGATTCAGGGCGTTCTGATGTATTTCAAGGAAGTTATGACGGAAAATGTTTTGACTTTTGTATGTACGTTAAAAGTACGAGTTGGCTAACCCTGCTTTAAAATACCAAGTGTTGCCTGTCAAGCTATGAGGATTAACGCAAGAAAGAGAAATCGTTTTGTTCAAGGACGTTCTGATGGTTATCAAGGACGTTATGACAGAAAAACAGTTCATATATACGTACGCGAAAAAACGAGTTGGCAATCCCTGCCTTCAAATACCAAGTGTTGCATGTGTCAACTGAGAATAATGCAGCAGGACAGAAAGACGTTTCAGGAAAAGGGCGTTATGATGTATTTCAAAGGAAATTTGTGACGGAAAAACTTTTTGACTTTTGTACGTGCGTGAAAAGTACGAGTTGGCTATTCCTGACTTAAAATACCAAGTGTTGCATGTCAAACTGTGAGGAATTATGCCACAAAGAAAATGAACTTTATTTCGAGGCGTTCTGATTAATTTCAGGGAAGTTATGACATAAACACATTTTCACTTTTGAACGTACGCGAAAAAAAAGAGTTGGCTATCCCTGCATTAAAATACCAAGTGTTGCATGTCAAACTGTGAGGAATCATTCAACAAAGACAGAGACGTTTGATTCAGGGCGTTCTGATGTATTTCAAGGAAGTTATGACAGAAAATGTTTTGACTTTTGTATGTGCGTTAAAAGTACATGTTGGCTATCCCTGCTTTAAAATACCAAGTGTTGCCTGTCAAACTATGAGGATTAACGCAAGAAAGAGAAATCGTTTTGTTCAAGGACGTTCTGATGGTTATCAAGGACGTTATGACAGAAAAACAGTTATTATATACGTACGCGAAAAAACGAGTTGGCAATCCCTGCCTTCAAATACCAAGTGTTGCATGTCTAACTGTGAGGAATAATGCAACAAGGACAGACACGTTTGTTTCAGGGCGTTATGATGTATTTCAAGGAAGTTGTGACGGAAAAACTTTTTGACTTTTGTACGTGCGTGAAAAGTACGAGTTGGCTATTCCTGACTTAAAATACCAAGTGTTGCATGTCAAACTGTGAAGAATTATGCCACAAAGAAAATGAATTTTATTTCGAGGCGTTCTGATTAATTTCAGGGAAGTTATGACATAAAACCATTTTCACTTTTGAACGTACGCGAAAAAAAAGAGTTGGCTATCCCTGCATTAAAATACCAAGTGTTGCATGTCAAACTGTGAGGAATCATTCAACAAAGACAGAGACGTTTGATTCAAGGCGTTCTGATGTATTTCAAGGAAGTTATGACAGAAAATGTTTTTACTTTTGTATGTACGTTAAAAG
>JAHFWJ010000097.1:0-276947 GCA_028555115.1 Himalopsyche japonica | reverse complement strand
CAGATTTATTGCATTAGAAAGTTTTATCAGGCGAAAATTTATATTCAAGGTGTGTTCAGGTGAAGCGAGGGAAAATACTTTGAGTTCTCAATTTTCCTTAAGGAACGCTATTTACCAATAGCGATTATTTTATCTCATATGTGGTATTTATTGGTATATTTTTACCAAGCTTCGCAAAGGCTACGAATAATAAAATTGCGTTTATCATCTAAAGACGATCTAACAAATTAAAAGAAAATATTTGTTATTATCGTCAATACAACAAAGAACATTCTAACAATCACAGTAAAATTCTTTTTACTGTGTATACATTGGAACTTTCTTGAAAAATTCTGCACAATTGATTATGGACACCGACAGAGCTGTGAGACTATTTTTGCCTTATTATTCATGTTCATTTATTAATTTTCATTCTTTTTAGTTTCATTCGTTTCTCGTTGGAACCTACGTTACAAAAGTCATTACAAAATTATGTGATATTTTATAGCTTTTTTCCTTATGGATTCACAAAGAGAAATAAATCTTTTTTGACATAAACTTTTTCATAATTTATGATATCGACTGAATATGCTCGATGGAATTTCAATATCGTATTTGAAGTATTAAAGCTTAGCACGAATCGACATGTTTTGTCACTAATGACCCGGGTTTCGCCTTTTGGCATCTTCAGACATTCTACCACACGAATGCAACAGTATTGACAGTTTCGATTATTCAAATTTGATATTGAAATTCCATCAAGCACCGTCAGCATATAAAATAAAGCTTCGCTGTATTTACTCTGTAAAGGATGTTAATCTGCAAGAAAACTGTTTTAATAATACTAAAAATAGTATTCTTCGGGACTCACTCTCGTCGACATGGAATATGTCAATATTCGAAGTCATACTGTCAAATATGTTTGATGCTATAATAAGTGAGGTCTTTGATGCCAGGATGACCGAATTCTCGTTTTTGTTTGGTATAAGTCGATAAAAAAATGCGACTAGGTGCAATTCTCTTCGAGATTATAAAATATTGATACACAGTAAGTGACCAATTAACAAGCAACTTAGGCTACAAGCAAATCGGACAACGAACATTCTTACGATAGAATTTTATGTTTGGATAACGAAATGATCTTTCTAATCACACAATTCGAATAGCGAACATGATCTTCGACTAGATTATGTTTGTTAACCGATCACCTACAGTATTTTGTATATATTTAGTTATCGGAAATCATTTTGGAATTACTGCCTTGAAATTAATAGTTAACTTAAGATTGTAATATTTGTAGACAAATATTCAATAGTAAAAATATCTCAGACGCTCTTAGCCCTAAGTGTTGTAAACGGGCAAATGACACCAAAAAGTGACACCCAACATTTTATATGTGTCATCTTAAGATATATGTGCGCCAGACGATAAAAAATACGGCACCATGAAAACAAGATCGTACAAATCGTATAAAAAGGCGCACAAAATGGTGTTGTTATGTTATAAATAAAAGTGGCAATGCGTCACACTGTCGGCGGACATAACGTGGCTTATCACCGAATTAATGCTTTACAGTTTACACCCCTAACCGGTGAATTCGCATTAAATGTTATCCTCCGCATAATACGTTTGGCGTTATATTGCCTTGGGCCAGTCCTGGTAAAATGCTGTCCCTTTTTAAACCAATAAACTCGTGCTCATTAATTTTCAATGTATTTTAGCTCTACAAAATTTGTTGTACATTGCTATTTTTATATATTGTAAATTGCCGTTTTTTTTCACCGTGTTATAACGGAGTTTTACCAAGTGAATGCCAATTCAATCAATAATTAGACATTCAGATAAAAAAAATATTTCTTATAAGAAAAGCAATAAATATATAAAAAAAAACGTCTTTAATAATCAAAATCATTGTTTAACAACAAAAATCAAAACTTAGTACTATTACCACTATGAAGATTGCAAGATGACGGCTTTAGAACAACTATAACAACTATCACAAAGGATTTTTAACAAACAAACTAATATATGTCGGTCGCCATTGCTCAACCCACTACAGGGGGCTGTTTTGTTTCCGTAATAGATATAGGCGCTAGCGATAACAAGCTAAGTCGTTAAAACAGGAGAGAAGATCTATTGTGTACCTTTTCAACACAGATATATATCGATAAGCAAATGTTCATTTAAGCATAGTTGTGACGATGGCGTGAGCCGAAATAGCTATCAACTATATGTTTAAAAAAATTTAGAACTAAAATACATAGCTATTTTTTCAACGTGCTATTTCCACTATTTTATATTATGACAATCTGGATTGGTTTCACATATTGTTTATTTTTTATAACTTACGATGATCAAGATGTATATATCCATTGATATGTGACTTCAAAAATCTGTTCGGACGCATAAAGGCTGCATTTGATTTGATGATTTTATTAGCTAGTTCTATGTCACTTTCTTTGAGTATTTCATTTAACTACTGTTACTAAATTAAGTAATCGTTCAAAAGTATTGAGAGAAAAGCAAATAAACTCGTTAAAATTTTCGTTAACGACGTCATAGTTTAGTTCATTCATAATGTTGACTATTTCATTTATGATTGTTTCCAGTGTTTCTTCAGAATTTAAAAAATAACTCATTATTTGTTAAACAACTTCAATGTTGAATCTTATACAATATTTCATCCAAGAGTATCCAATACTGTTCTTGATCTTAATATAAAATATTATGGTGCATTTCATTGGTAGTCAACGTCACATAACTTGCAATGTTTAGTCCCAGTGTCTACTTTTCATTTGTTTAATCGATTCTGGTTGAAGACATGGGTGTTAATCATGCCTTAAATTTCCTTATACGAGAATAACATTAGTCTTGTCCTAGCCGTATCTATTCAATCGTCAACCTTTTTTTAAATGCTCAATTTGAGCAAGGAGTGCTCAAGTAAAGGCGATATCTTTTATATTGTAAACATACATGAATAAAAACAATTCTCAAACGACTTTTTGTCAAACAAGCTTTCATTCAAGATGGTAAGGCTTATTCTCCATCCAGACTTATCCAAACTGCAAAAGTGGCAAGAACGGATTTCTCGGAACATAAAACAAATAAAATCAATCGGTTGGTATTTCTATGAATCAATTATTTAAAATGAAATATTGATTCACAGGTTTCATAGGTTAATATAAGTTTTCTAAATTTCAACACTAACTTACTTTACAGTTCATTCAATCATGCGGCAACAGCACTATTGATATAATTTATGATCGATATCATTAATTTTTTAATCAATTCTGTTTCATACGTTTGATAGAATACCTGAATTTGCGAAATACCGAAACCCGGGTCGTTAGTAACAAAACAGTAGGAATCGTACAAAGTCTTAACAATTCAAATTTGATTTTCAAATTATATCAAGCACATTCTGTAGATATCATAAATTAGTTCTCGATATGGTGTATCGTAATAATGTGACTGTAATGTCAATCGAGTATTGCAGCCCCTTTTTAATAGATATCTGATTTTATATTTTGACGAAATAAGCGCATTAAATTACACAATTAATTCAAACTAAATTATTAACAAAAACTGACAGTAACATTTCATTTTAAGTTTTAAGCTTCGTTGTATGGATTAGTGTTTTAATATTGGTGTTTGATAATCATGCCATGTTATGTAAAATTGAATGCAGAAGCGTGAATTTTGGAAATGTTTTAAGCTCCTGTATAATCCGGGTCGACTGTGAATACTGATTATGCCGGAACGCAATTATCAAAGGGCCACGTCAACATTTTGCGTACATAAATACATACATAAAGTGGGCCGAAAATGGCACAGATATGTGTTGAACAAATTGGTTGTTATTGACCTACCTTGAGAGGGTTATATCAATCATAATTATTCTTACCATCGTTCCATTTGGAAACGCGGCGTGTTTTATTTTATGAAAATATATGAATAGGCCAGTGGTCGACATACTCGATAGTCAACGGAGCAAATTATCATCTATACAATAATTGATTTTTTTTTTTAGAGTTTTTAAACAATTTGATTGTTTCTTTAAACCATAAAATATATTGATATTAACATTGCCATTAACTGGATTTAGATCTTCTACGCCACAGTTTTTCAACCGGTGGTCCGCAAAAATTTTCAAAACAGTTGAATTTTATGTTGTATTTTTAAATTGTATTTTTTGTTACTGTCTATTTTAATATACTTAAATATTATTATGGCTGCATACGGTGTTGCTTTGAATAAAAAATCAATTAAATAAACACTTTTTATTTTATTGCAATGTTGATGGACCGCAAAATTTTTTTGGATTTTTTGATGGTCCGCGGATGTAAAAAGGTTGGTGAACTGTGTTCTACACTGACTTTTAAACTCGTCCTTAATCTAATTAAGATACATTCGCTGTGGTCACCTATAACAACCATTATTGATTTAACTTGGGAGGGTTGAAACAATCTAAATTCTCTTTACCATTGCTCAATCACGAAACACACCATTTCCACAGTATATTTAACATTCAAAACCTGTTGCACTCGTGGCGATCATTATCATTCGATAGACAAAAATAATCAACAAGCAAAAATGCATAAATAGGCTTATTTGTAATTTTTATTAGTTGATACTACTCACGATGAGCACAACCGGTCCTGAACATTAATAATAGATAATGCGCTGTTATTATTTTTTATTAAATAACGAGCGTTACTCATTTAAATCTTACCGTAATATCCTATTATATTCAAGATAACTCTCCAGTATGAAGTCTCTAGAAACTGTCTAGCAAGAGATTAGATATATTCTCCGGTACCTAGCGGCGTCTTTGAGAGAGTTTATTAAGCATGTATTTATAGAAACCGAGGTGGTAGGTCAACGAACACCAAAGATCCATGTACAGTGCTTTCAAATTTTGTTGCTTCATTAGCATCTACAGAGAAAACTTGTTTTACGTCCCAAAGAGAAAATTCATCAGGTATTCTCTCTTTGGTTTCGTAATGCAATTGCAGTTATATGATGCAAAGGAAAGAATTTTTCAACTGTTTTATTCTAGTGTTTGAATATTAAAAAAATATTAATTATTTATTGTAAAATTTTGGCTAAACTTCAAATATTTTAAGCAAGACAAATGTTATCAAAAATCGTCGTTGTAAGTAAGTGATATGCGATAAAACTGTTTAGTATAATAAAAGTGGTTCTCAACATCAAAAACCCCTTAAATAAATAAATAAATGTACATAGTATTAACTCTATCAATTATTATAATTTCTATTGTATAACGTGATACAAACACGTTATACAATAGTTACACAGCTCATATGGGAGAAAAGGCTATGTTTGTTTTAGACTGTAAGTTTCTTTTTTAAATCTAAAAAAGTCTTAATATTTGAATTAATTGAGAAAAATTGTCTAAAAAAATAATAACTTAATAGTGTATTAAAATAAAAAATAATAAATTCTATATATAAGTTTAATATTTTGAACTCAAAATATGCGAAAAACTATCATTGAAAGATGTCACTGTCTTCAAGTTTATTTTCAGAAATTCTTTGAGAGCTTTTGCAAATTTTTGCGGATAAGGTTGTCGTTCAATGAATATATTTATTTCCTTCATATTTAGTAGCGACTTTAAAAAGATATTGTAACATTTGAGCTACATTGTTTACTACATAAATAGAACGGTGTATATATGTACTAAAAATAACGTTATTGTTTCATGATCCGTACATAGATGTCGGTAAATAAGTTGCAAAAATAAATAATACGGAAAATTTATTTAATTTGTTTCAAAGTTTTCTAATAGGTGTCGGTATTGTGTGAAAACTTAAATATGTTATTTTATTTTTCATTCGAACTTTTTGTATACTAATTAATATTGATTATTTTTATTTTGTTTTCAGGTGGAGTTGAGGAGCTAATCAAGATTAAAATAATCAATACAAAACATATAAATATAATTAACCTATTTTTTTTTCAAATGAAGTAAAATAACTTTTTACTTCACCCTATGAGATAATTAATAATTTTAAGTAATAAAGAGAAACTGTGAAAATTGTTAAACAAAATATTTAATTAAATTAAATATATGTGAATTGGCTTCTAAGGGTTTAACTTTCTTTATTTTCAACAAACATGCTGGTGAAGTTGTAAAGGACCAAACTTTTAGTATTGAAAATTTTATCGTAAAAAGTCATGTTGATTGTAAATATAATTATCACATATGAACGATATTAATTCTAAATCTAAGTGTAATTGAATAAAAGTTGAATGAGAAAATTAATGCTTCGAAATATGTTGTAACATTGAAAGTAAATCTAAAATTTGCAAAAAAGGGTATCGACAATTTAAAAAAGCTTAACGAAAAACGGTTGATAAAAACATAAAGTTGTAATTGAATTGTGCTTAATTAAAATAATACAAAAAGGATTTTTGATCTTTACGTGTGAATTTGTTAATTTTCACAATAAATCAGGTTAAATTTGTTTTATAAAAAAAAAATGATTATGTCATAATATCAGTGACATTTCTTCAAATTATTTAAAGCAAATAAAAGTGCCACGAAAATCATAATAGAATATATTCATTCGACAAACGTGAAATCACTGAAGTGCTTGAACGGAATCTTCCAAAATATCTTCAATCATAGCTGGAAATAACCGAAACCACCTTGGGGCAAGAAGCTTCGCAGCATCAGGCCTCCGGTCGCTCCCTCTCGATGAGAGGAGTGAAAGCTTCTACCCGGGTGTCCCAAAAGGCTGGGAAAGCTCTGGGCGAACAGTAGGCTTTGCAAGCTGACGGCGGGGGGTGTGGGGGGCGAGGCGCGCGGGGGAGGCAGCGCGGCTGCCATGCTGCCTCTCGCCTGGTGACGTCACGGGATGGGGCTGCTCGTTGCCGCCGTCGTCATGCTAGCATTTGTCGTCCTCATGGGTTGGTGTCGCTTTCTCTAATTTTTTTTTATATATTATATTCGATAAATACAGTGCACTCTCGATTATCCGGGCTAATGCTGGGAGGATGGTCACGGATAATCCGAATCATCAATTTTTTATTTTGTTTTCGAATATAATATCATATGCACAATACAAATTTTTAACACATTATTTGAATATTCATTATTCATCAAGAAAACACAAAAAATATGTACAAATATAATATTTTATCATAATAACAAACTTAGTCCAGAGAGCTGACAAATATATGCAATAAATATCGAAATTAACAAATTTACTGCGGGCACTCGCGCCGTTTTATATACTTCACTGGAAATGTAAATAAAAACGCATGTACAAAGGATTTCAATTCTTGAGTCATTCTAGTCCCATAAATTGTCATGTTTATTGCGGTATATGCGAACATTCATACATTCAAAACACACAACTGGTTAAAAAAAATCACCGATTAGTTACAAAAACACAAACACATCACTAAATTCATCCTTTTTTTCTTAAAACGCGCATATTCAATATCGCAATTCATTAATGCGTCTCATAATCAAGAAAAAAAATTCCATCAGATTATATTTGAATTAAAAAATATTTATTTTCAGGCACGAATAATCCGCGAACCGGATAATCCATACACGGATAATAAAGAGTACACTGTATAGAAACGAAAATTGATGAAATGCAAAAAAAAATCAAAGGATAACTTAAAAAATATTTCTGTTATTATTTTCTATATGAATCGAATTCCTATTCATATCTTGACAAAAAATAGTAAAGTATTTAAATATTTCTAAAGATTCCATAACGCATTTATCAATTTTCTTATGAAAACTGAAAAGCTTCCTTTGTTGGGCAACCAGGTATTAATTTTAACAATAGAATAGAAATGATTTTCAAATAATTTTTTTGAAAACGATTATTTTTTTATAATAAACGAATTGTACTTCGTTTATTATAAAAAACCGAACCGCTTAAAGTTCTTATAGTTAAACTCTTAGCAACCGTCATATTTTAGTGATTTTAATGATCATTTTTATATAACAAATAACTAACTACCATTCAATGAATATTCCTTCCGAATTTCAGGTGCATGTACTAAAAATTAATTTAAAATTAGTAATCTTATGTTAATTAGTGCTGTTATTTTTAGATTCTCACCCCCTTTCGATCACAATATAAAAGGAAACTGTGTTCAAATCTCACTCAAAATTTTTAATTTAAGAATATAATAGACTGCTTAATTTATTAACGAATAATTTTATATTGAGAGTTAGATTCATCTTAGGTACTAATTTACTTGCAATACAGTTAGGAGATAATTCTCTTATAAGGTATAAATAACACATACCACATCTAATATTCTATATTTTATTTTATCATTTTTTGTTTTATATTAACAAGTGTTTTCCTCTTCTAGCGATAGTTGTTATGTTTAAAATACGTTTAAGGACATATAATTCTTTTATTTCAATTGATCAATTATATATATATATGTATAATTGTTAATAAAACATAATTCTTAATTTAAACCAAAATTAAACTTTGAATATACTATATATATTATGTTGTCTACGATTGACCAAATACCAACATCACAATTTATTATTTTTAAGATCTGATGTAGTTTCGCTTATTGCGTTTTAAATGTGTCAAATTATGAAGATAGTTGAAATCATTGTTTTTTTATTATTAAAATATAACAGCTTTCCACTGAGAAATGATGCTCAATAATTTATGTCGATTATAATCCTAATTAATATGTCAATTGCGTAAGATTTATCGATTCACGTGCGAGAAATTGAAATAAAACGACATGTCAAACTGTCACACGTAAGCTCGTAGCCGAATGGCTATAATTTGACACTAATAAGTAATTTGCACTCGAAAACAAAAGATATCTTATGGTAGCGTTATTATCATTAAGCTAAAGAAATTTGGCCAATTCAGAGTGAGCAGTAGAACATTCAATATATACTAAAAATTATTTAACCCGAACCAGCACTTACCTCGTGGCATAAATATATATAATAACTATATCGCCTTGGTTATATGCCCATTTCATCATCTTATGGGGTAATCCCTTGAGGTTAAGTAATAACAGTAGCGACGCACTCAGGGGGGTTAATGCAGTATTTATAGTACCCTCCGAATAAATTAGCCCTGGGGGCGTCGTTTGCGTAATGTTTTTGAAAATTGTGCGGGAAATTTATTTAGAAATACGCGTTATTTATTTGATAAGTTAAGTTTGATGTAAATGTTTTGGCAAGAAAATCGCATACTTACTCCTACGTAGCAGCACTACGGGAATTGATGGTGTTCTAATGCATTGCTTCTTTTAAGCTGTTTCGCTTCCCACTCTATCACTTTTGCTCCCAATGAGTATAAGTAAAGATTCTTTATATAGCAACTAAAAGTAATGGGTTTCAAAGAGATCTTCGTATTGTTTAGTTACTCGAGCATTGATTTTTGGGGGAGGTATTGATTGTGTAATGTGAATAGAAGAATTGTTATTCGTATTTTTGGTTTCTGTACGCTTCATTATTAGTATCCAGTGAGCTTAAAGCAAACAAGAGATCAAAAGAATCAATGTCTTGCATACCCATGTAACTGTTGTGACTCGGACGTTATTTTAATTAAATCTTTAACCATAGAGTTATCACTTTATTTAAATGAAAGGTATTGCTTCTTTCAATATATTCATAATAAAACACACTATTCTTATAAGTTATAAAAGGTAATTTGCCGGATTTGCAGG
The DNA here is from genome assembly GCA_028555115.1 of Himalopsyche japonica. Lineage (NCBI taxonomy): Eukaryota > Metazoa > Arthropoda > Insecta > Trichoptera > Rhyacophilidae > Himalopsyche > Himalopsyche japonica. The sequence goes on along the minus strand of JAHFWJ010000097.1, from coordinate 267,263 downwards.
CTAATTAAAAATATCGACTGAAGGTGCTTGACGGAATTTAATTTTTTACAACTTTGTACGATTCCATATGTTCTGTCAATAACGACCCGGGTTTCGTCTTTCAGTTCTGTTGCATCCGTGTGATAGAGTGCCTGAAGATGCCCAAAGGCGAAATCCGGGTTGTAAGTGACAAAACATGTGGAATCGTACAAAATTGTAGCAATGTACACGTTGAAGACGACGCTATAAAAAAAAATTGCACTTTTGTCAAAATAATTTTTGATTTTATTTTCAACAATTTGGAGTTCACAATATGACTTATATAACTGTTGCAATGATTTTAGATGATTAACAAATTAGCTGTTGCTTATATGGCTTTTATACTTGAAAAAATCAACCTCTTTCGTTTCGATAATGTTACAAGTATATCTAATCGTATAAGAGAGTAATCATATCTCTATGGAACATATTTTTATATTCTCAGGCTATAATGCAATCTGTAGTTATCTATTATAGTTGTGTAACATGGTTATTGTAAAATCAATTTATGAAAGTCCTTCATGAATAAGAGCTTTTTGTCACTGTTATGTAACTAAACAGATGCTGTATGACTTGATATGAAAACTTGACTACAGAAATAGCATATATGGAAAGTCACATACATTAATCGTAATCTAATAAGGCCGCGTTTAAGAGCTTCACTTGGATTTAGCTCTTGTTTATTCAAGCTCTTCCACCACGAATGTAATTTTCAGTATATGAATAAATAACATATGTTATGTTACTTAATCAAAGTGGCTGAGCAAATAACATTTATTTTACTTTTTCTTAAACACGATAGTACACAATTAAAAAGTCAATACATCGCAGCTCTGTAGTCAACGTTGTACCCAGATTTACACTCTACTTAAATGGTGTACTCTGCAGCGAAACAACTTTATGCGTGTTACAAGTTTGTGAGCACATTATTGTGAAGAAAGCTTAAATACATACGAAACAAAGATAGAAAGTGTTAATTGACAATTTTTGATGAAAAGTCATAATATTTTAAATAATAAAAGCTATTTTTAGTGCTATTTTCACAAAATATTTTATGCCCAGGATCAATATATTTATGTGTGTACCTGACATGCGATACGTGCAGCTGTAAAGCGATACATACATATCCATCCACAGTCTTGATAATGAAAGTCATCTTTCTCTTTTTGTTTGAAATGAAAATGAGGATAACTTTCACAGCATAATGAAAAAGACATATGTATTCCAGTCCATTTACAATTCTCGACAGCATTACTGTCATGTCAAAACGAGAGAATCTTAAATCCAAAAGTGGCTTTATTTTATAATAAATATTTCAGAGAAATTAAACGCTTTTAACACATTATCCTTTCGCAATTTCTTTAATAACTAACTAACGACCGGCTTAGCTCTTCGAGAACGTTATTAATTTATATGTATTAATGAAAATTAAAGCAATGCTTTTTAAACTCTTTCTCATTCTTAAGGGACTTTTAATTTGGTTAATTAATTGACATTTTGTGCTATAACCTATAAATTATTTTTTGAGTTCATATACCGCTGGTTAAGTAGATATGTTATGTGTTTTACAATTTTAATATAATGCAAATTCATCAAGAAGTGAAAATAAACACATATTTTAATTGTAAAATATATATCACCATTGACTTATACTTTCAATTTTTAAATAACTTACAACCTCGTAAAAAATCCTGATATGGATTTAACACTTCTTGTAAAACGTCCACAATCAGTATTCGTACGGGGTTTCCTTTATAACTGTCCCAATTTTAAAATCATTAATATAGAAGAATCGTAGACAGTGCAGTACTCGGACACAAAATAATATAGGCCATAAACCGTTAACCTTGTACCCATCATATAAATAAAATAATAAAATACGTACGGTTTCAATTGGTAAGTATAATTATCTAAAACAAAAAAAAGCTTCTGTAAAATATAAGATTCTAATTTTAAAGTTACTTACGCTTTGTAAAATAACTGTACAACAATGTTAAGATTAAATAATATTCTAGAATATTAGAACATAAATATTATGATGCTAGTAAAACCACAAGATGGTATTAAATCTGCTTCATATTTCTCTACCTAGATGGCAGAGTATCACTCCACCTTAGTCGTGTTGTAAGCTATCTTCCAGCTTAATGCACGTTTGTTAGCTTACTTCATAATTTAAGATGGAAGTAACCATAATGTAAATTATTTTAAGAAATTTAAATTTCTATAGTCGTTGAAATGATCGTCTTTGTAAATGTTATTGAACATTTAGCTTGATTATCAACAACAATTTAGTCAAATTATTATATTTATACAAAACATAACTGTTTAATTTACTTTTATTTTGTAATATTAATCAACTTTTGTATCTTTATATATATTAATATTTGATCAATATTTTCAGCTGAATGAATACGTTTTATATACAATATGTATGCAAAAAAATAGTGTGAAAAAAGGAAACGGACATAAAAAAAATGATAAGCATATTTCATTCAAATGTACCGTATAAAAAATATATGTGATTTCATACACTAAGGATTTAAAGAATTAATATGTCAGTGTCAACAAACTCACAAAGATGGCAGTAACTAAACAAATTATTTTTGTTCTCAAATATAATATAATAGTTCAGCATCAAAACACAATATACGAAACGTATTCATTGATTTAAGTGTTATTGAACAAAGCTATGTGAAATAAATTCCTATCTGTGTATTTATATATAATTTATGATATCGACTGAAGGTGCTTAATGGAATTTCAATATCACATGTGAATTGTTAAAACTTTTTACGATTCCTACAATCTACGAAACGTCAAAACATTTTTTTTCCACCGGAACTAAAACCGTGTTTAGCCAGTATCGTGTTAAGCGAGAGATGTGTGTATATATATATATATATTTAATTATCACTATTTAAGGTAAAAGCTCTGCGTTACAATTACGATAAATATGAATCTGATCAGTTACAGGGTTCCCGTCGGCTTCGGGAGTCATCGGTGGAAGTGGCGTTCCAGTGCCGAGCGTCGCCCCCGCGGCCCCTGCCGGGCCCGGAGCCCCAGCCGGCCCCGCAGCGCCGCCGGTCATGGCCCAGCCGAGTGGGGGTGTGGGCGGAGTGCGCAGGTAAGCGTCGATGCGGCCCTTGAAAATAAACCAATTCCGAGGAGGGAGCCTAAAACCGATGGCGGTATGATAAACAACCCATATAAAATGAAAATCTTAATCAGCCAACAATAATTAAAAACCCATGGGGTAGTGAGAAAATATCTAGATGAGAAAAGTATTACATATTATAAAAAAACTTTCATATCAGTTCACGATGTCGGCTGAGGTTGCTTGATGGAATTTCAATATCAAATATGAATTGTTGAAACTTTGTATAATTCCACATTGTATCCGTGACGATTGCGAAAGATAAAACGAGGGCCGTGAGTGACAATACATGTGAATATTTAGAAAGTTCCAAAAATTTAAGCTTATATATTAATTAAAAGAAAGCATGATTTTTCATATCTATTATCATTTGAGTTCTACCAAGTAAAATGCAAATCAATATCTATACATTTTCTCACTATCGAATTGGGTAACATAAAGAAACATTCAATATATAAACATAAATATACTACATATCTTAAATAAATAATTAATAATATTTAATGATTTGCTTTTGATTAGTTTGATCATATAATTTTAAATTTAATTTTACATACCCAATTAGAATTTTGTTTTTTTATTTAATTTAAAATTTATTTTCTGTTGACATTTTTTAAAGAAAACCGACGATTATTTTAACAATACCAAAACACGATATGAAGATTCTGGACAAATTAAAATAAAAGATCAAAATATATATATATATATATATATGTACACACTTATGAGTAGTTGTCTTACTTTGAAAAGGTTCTAATTTGTCTTATTTTTATTTATTTTTTTGAAATAAAAGCGGATAAATTTTGTTTTGAAGATTTTTTGTCATTTAAATGAAAGAAAAATTGTTTCTTAATATAAATCACGTTTAAAGCATAATTTAAACATTTCTGTACAGAAATAGTAAATACCTTACGTTGTAGATAGAACCTTTTACTAGACTGATAACAAGAGTTTTATTTATTATTTACAATAATACACTTAGAGCTTTATGATAATAATTTATAATGATATGTTATCTTATTATTTTCAATCATTAATAAATGAAGGTGAATTTTCATATCAAATTTTAATTGTTGAAACTTTCTAAAATCCCACTCAGGACTCAGGTTTTGCCTTTAGTCGATAAAAAAAAACAAAGCTCATTTCAAACTAAGAAAAACAATTATTTACTTTCATAAATCATGTGAATACATGTAATAATATTTAAAAATATGAACATCCAAAAGCATTTTGAAAAAGAACCTCTGATTATTAAAAATAATAAGGGCGATTAATTTCATAAAATAAATATAAAAATTTATTTCAATTGTTAGATGGAAAACTTTTTATATAATGTTCGTAGAAAACATCCAAAAATCGCATAAAATTTTTAGTGTAGATATCTTTTTTATTTAAATAGCATAGAACGAGTTTTTAACGTTTTTTACAACTCTATATTAAATAAATATAAAATTCTTTAAGGTATGTTTAAAATATTTCTTTATAATATTATTATTAATAATATATCTAGTATATAATAAAATATATGTAAACACTGCGTTTTTGCATATAAAATGGTTTAAAAAACAAAATATATTCATTCTGTATACATCAAAATAAAAAAAAGTTTTTTTTTAATTGATAATAAAAATATTTTTTTAATTACTTAGGATCGTCTTTACATACCTATCATTCAACGAAATTGAACACTACCATGTTCCGTCTTACTAACTATCCATTGAAAATAACATTAAAAAAATGTCATTTTTTCATTTCAATATAATAATAACATTGAATATTAATCTCAATTTTAAATAAATCAAGTATATATTTAGCAATATCATAGGTAAAATGTATTTTGGTAATTTTCAAAGGTAGATTTTGACTTTTGCAGCATTACTACATGTTTGGAATTATTGTTTAAAATTTGTAGTCTAGTGTATGTTTTGAATAGAATTTTACTTTTAAAATTTAGTAGAGTAGAACTTAGGTGTTTTTGATTGTATTTAATCGTTCAAAATCAATAAAAATAAATATATAAATTATTTATGGAATAAACATTCACCGAAAATTATTTCAAAGCCAATATTTTTATTAAATTTCAATTTATTTAAAAGTTAAAAAAAAAGCAATTAACTCTACAACGGTATCATTTATGTTTTATCAAACGAACTTTTTTATACCGTAAAACTTAAAATGAAATACATTAAATACATATTGATGTACAAATTTTTAAATACTTCTTCTTGAAGTCTAATAAAAATTAATTATTTCATATCTATTGTTAAAATAATAATATTCAATACTAGAACTGTAAATTATATTTTATAGAATGTTTTTTTCTAAATTATTTTTATATTTGTGCTTTAAGTTATCTTTTTTAATTCTTAATACATTTTTATTTTGATATTCTTAAGTTGTAGTTAGATAATACTGTATTTTAAAAATATTTTTAAAAATTAGTGAATAATTGTAGTTATTAAAAAGTATATATAATTTATACCTAATGCTTTACAATAATGATCAAAGCTCACCACTAAACAAAACTTAATTTTGACAGCTATTTTTTCAGCTTAAATATACCACATAAAAAAATTAGCACGCATTTTTAATAATTAGCGAATATTGTTAAAAATATGTGAAAACAAATGAAAATGTCAATTTTTATTTTCTATATACCAAAAGGAGTTTTATCATGTCTTCAAAGTATTTAGTATCTTCAAGCCAACAATCCTCGATTGATAAAAATTGTATTCAATAGAATATTTTTATCTGAAGTTTAGTTACCGTTGACAACATATTGCTCGTATATTACGATATTGAAGCTAACTAATTTAATGATAATGTATTAAATAATACACTAATTATTATGTGCAGCATGAAAATAATAACCTAACTCCCCGGAAACTAGATACTTTCAAGACGTGAGAATATACCCTAATAACATAATGCAAAATAATTTCAATTGATATTAAACAAAAAGCCACCATTTTTCGATTAGATTAGATTATAATATTAATTTGTAATTTATAGGTTTATTTTACAACTTTATTGAATATGAGCTTGAGTGAGCTTTAAGTGAACATTTTACGATAGCTTTTTGAATTGAATACATTTTTGTATTAAATGTTAAATGACTGATGCCGTTCGTTAGAATACGATCATATAACAAAAATGTTGAAAAAACTTTTGTGGAATATTATCTCAGAAACAAATACTCATATAAAACAATTTCTTGGTTGCTTTTAAATTAACATTTGTTTTGTTCATGTAATATATTTTATAAGGTAGGTTTTGTTTGATAAAATGTATTTTTTGAATTACTAAGTATTTAACAAGTAATATTTTTGTGATGTCCTCATTATATTTATTATAAAAAGCACTTTATGACTGTGTTTATAATAAAGCAAAATTTTGAATCTTCAAAGTTCACATCGAGGCACGAGGCAACTTATTAAAATAGTTTAAAGCACTGACAAGACACACTTTCAATTTAAAAATAACCAAATTTTTCATATTGGCACTTTAATCATCATAAGAAAAAAATCATTAGCTTTTTAACAACACTTTCTCAACAAAAAAAAAAAGGTTTTCAAGTTTCAAGATTTTTCGTAACACAAAACACCTTGTTTTTATCGTATCAATAAGTTTTAATTCAATCTTACTGAGAGCATATAAAACTGAGCACAAAATATTTCATATAGATGCACAGAAATAAATCTGTTCACAAAATCTCATACTAAATCAAAACGATATATTTTTTTATATTTACATATGTGTTCTTCAAGTCAAGCTTTATCGACTACCAAAAGAAATGAAGAGTTCCTTTACAAATTGAAATATTTAAATGTTTGTACCTAAATAATTAATAAATTTAATTTTTTTAATCTCTAAAAATAATTTAAAAAACATTGATTACACCATATCAATAAATATAGATTCAATGTTTTTCTCGATGTTTCAATGTTTTTTTTTTGAGAAAAAACTGACTTTAAACTCTACTTATTACGGCACAATTCAAACCAAATCAGAGATAAGTGTTTTTTTTCCTTATATTAAAGTAATAGCACTTGAAAGATCTTAATACTATTTTAAAAATAAAAAAAGCACAACGAAACAGTCAACCAATTTTGAATGAACAAACATACCTCCACTTTTGCCAAATCATATCTTTTAAATAAGATTAATTGATTTTGCTATATGATTATTTTATATATTGCTCTACCGAAATATACTCATTTAAAATCAGAAAGTTTCTAAAAAATATATTAATATGAAATCAGTAGCAATCAAAAATTGTCTAAATTTAATTAATCGAGCACTTAAACATGTATTAACAATGTTTGGTGATTGTCTATCTTGTGTTTGCAAGGTAAACCCCAATTAATGTGTTACACAAGATATAAAAGTTATACAGAATATACAGAATTTGATTCATTCGAATTTTTCTTAGATCGGAGTGTTTATTGTGATTGGATTATTGACCAATTATTAAGGTTGAGTGCTTTATAGTTTTAATTAAGTACTCCAATAAAATTAATCATTAAAATTATATGTAAAGAAAATTGTTATGAATCACACATACAAGTGGAAAAATATATATATTAATGATGCCAAGCCTATGATATATCTAGTCTATTAAGTGCCCGCTTTTAATAAAAACATAAATATTTATTATTAACTAGTTAGATGCTTGTCGAATGGCTTCGTTTGTTACGTTGATAGAAAATTAACCCGTTAAATGAAAAATAGATTCAGTCACTATTCCAGAGGACGCGGTTATCGCGACTGGAGAACCCGCGGGGACCCCACACTCATCAACTCACTCTGGAGGAGCAGACAGCCGCTAGGCATTAGAAAACAACTCGGTAAGATTTTAAACATTTTTTTTATTTTCTTCAGGCACTACATGTCATGTTACTAACAATGATCTTACATGACTACGCGTGATCATTTATATTATTTAACCAATTTAATAACACAGTAAAACCTAGATTTAATGGACAATTATTTAACGGCCTTTCGATATACCGGAAAAAATTCCGGTTAAATGTAAAAAAAATAAAAACCTCCTTCACGCTTACATTTAAGTGTCGCCCAAAGTAACGTTCTGGAAATTTACAAAGTATTCTATATATCATTTCACATAATATTTAATTTCAAATAACATGATAAAAGCTTACGGGAAAAATATTGATTCATTTAATCATTACGAATCTTATAAATGTAATGGGGTTTTGATTTTATTTTGATATTTCCAATTTATTTTTTTGGTCATTAATCGGTAGAAGCGATTGAATACCCATTAAAATATATACATATACTCCCGCTGAAACTAAAATTGTTACATGAATAAAAAACGCATAGTTTACTGTTTATACTGCAAAACGGTATCGGGCTTTGCTTTTAATGGCTACATATAGTCTATCTTTTCTTTAAGCAGAATGCTTTCCTATTTTTACCTAATTATTATTTGTCTCAGTGTCTAATTCAATATTTAATTTCATCCCTAATTTTGATCAATTTTGATCTTCTTAACGGAGCTTATCCTTTAAAAATCTTTCGCTCAATATATATATATTCGTATAATAAAGGTGAATTAAAGAAATCTCTAGTAATGTGATAGTTGGATAATTTAAAAAAATACTAACAGTGTCTACAACAGAATTGCAAGATCTATAAATCTTTATACTTTACTTATCTTTCATTCACTTTCGAGGTGTTAGAGCAACCATACTCAACCTTTTTTCCTACGGGCCACGTTCCACAACATATTTATAGTAAACGCTAAACATAATATATATTAGACTGCATACACATGTATGTATTATGATTTCAAAAGAAAACTATTTTATTTTATATAAAAGTATACATATGTTAAAATTTTTGTGTTCGTGTATTTTTTAAAGTAAACAATAACAATGACTAACAAATAAAAAATACGTAAAATTACCGAAGAATACCAATTTATGCAAAATCTTTAATTACTTTGGGCCGCACATAAAAGTTGATTGGGTCACATGTTGAGTATGGATGCGTTAGTGCAATAAAATTTAAATGATAAAAATTTTGTTTTTTATGAGCTTATTGACACCGCTCTTAATCATAAAAAAATATTTAACACATTTTACGAAAAAATTGGAAGTAGATATAAGCTACATGCTTTTATTATTTACAATTTACGTTAAGTTTTTATAAGGATTAGTGCATAGGTTCCCAACCTGGGGTTGCCAACTTATACGATCAACAAAAAAATATTTTTTTGTATGCTTTGGGGGGTCGCGGATCACATAGATTTTATGAAAAGGGGTCGCCACCCGAAAAAGGTTGGGAACATATGGATTAGTGGATTACTTTTGACTAGTGACATCTATGGATAAAAATAAGATTTTTTACAAAAAATATTAAAATTATAAACTCTCCTAAGATACATTTATTGATTTTTATTGATGTAATTGAGTATTGAGCTCAGTTATAAAATCATTGATATTTTATAACCTTATTAATATATTAAATTATAATATTTATAAAAAAGAAGCTAATTCTTTGTGTTATTATGTTTCAGGTAACGCCGAGGTGTACATAGTATTAGCTCTATTGATAGGTTTCGTCACGGTCGTCATCGGCTGTTGGCTGAGCGACAACTGCTGGTCTCCGGAACCTGAGCACGTGGTCACGCTAGCCTGATGGCGTGGCATGCAGGGTTGCACGCACATTTAGAGGGTATTCACCACCCTCTTCATCACAATGAGCACGTGCTGATCACACATAGCTGCACACAGTAATTACCGCCGGTTCACCACACGATCAACTACATGCTGTCACGTCTGTTTGAGGATTGGCGGTCTCTAAATACGGGATAATAGTGGAATGGAGCGACTCACATAAACATGTTCAATAAACCAATTCACTTTTATCGATATGAAACCTAACAAATATTAACACATTATCGATTTATTTACATTTTTATCGTTCTATTTTAAGCAAAATGGTCTATAACAGCCATCCTCAAACTTTTTTTCCTGAGGGCCACAACATATTAATAGTAAACTGTAAATGTAATATCATACTATTTTATTTATTTATTAAAGAAGACTTACCAGCATAAGAACAAAATATTGAATATTTTGGCAATAAAAGGAAATTTTGCTGCCAAATCCAGTCTCCTATATACAACTTTAAAACGTTAAATTTAAGATGAAAAGAGAAAAATAAAGTAAAAATTAATGTGAATTATGATATTGGGTTAAACTTTGAACTATTCATTAGCTATATTTTATATTCAAATTGTTACAACTTTTCACGATTCCACATGTTTTGTCACTGACGACCAGGGTTTCGCCTCTCGGCATCTTCAGGAATTCTGCCACACGGATGCGACAGAGCTGACAGTTCTATTCAGTTCATCAGTTCTGTCACATCCATGTGATAGAATGCCTGAAGATGCCGAAAGGCGACTCCCGGGTCGTTTGTGACAAAACATGTGGAATCGTACACAGCTGTAACAATTCAAATTTGATATTGAAATTTCATCAAGTACCTTATATATACCTAAATATTTAGTGACCGTAAATATTTTGGGCCGAACATAATAGCTATTTGGGCCGCAGTTTGAGTATCGCTGGTCTATAATATAAGCTCTCATTTTAGCATAACAACAAAAAATATCTATCTGTGATTGTGGTTTTTATTCAATAATACAATCTTTTTTAGGGAATTATAGACAAACGTTAAATGAAGAAGATAGCATCAAAAACTAGAGACAGTTATAAAAAGTTCCATTAATCAATTATAAGTTTTCAATTCTAGAACTATCATGGCGTATAAATGTGAGCTTTAAGGGTGATTTGTATTTATTTGAATAACATACAGGCATCTCAGTTGTGTGCTTATAAGGAGCTATGAATGAGTCTGTCTTTATTGGAATATTTAAAAATCATTTTTTATGACATGCATGAACATCAGTTAATCGTTGGCTGGAAGTTTTTTAGTTTGTATATCTTGAAAATTTCTTCAAAAAAGTCTTTTTAGTTACATTACTCTTAAAAGACATCAGATAGTGTACATTTTCTATGATTCACCTTTCTAAGACTAAGTTGAATACCAGCATGAAAAGGTTTTATATCTTCGCTTTTTCGGTTTGAATTACGAATAAAATACGAAAAATTCACACAACTCTTAGAGTTTTTTAGTACTATATTACAAAGAAATACAAGACATAATTGTTTTGAATTCAATTTTTTTAAGAATCAAGCAAATAACAACAATATTTTAACTTTAATAAAAAAAAAAAAGAATTTCAAACTTCCAGTCAAAACTTACTTACAAAAATTATTTATTTGTAATAATAGTAAATATGATCTTTTTCATTTTTTTTCTTTCAAGTCAGATAAACATGCAATAATTTCGTGAGTATTTTCCTCGAACATAAATACACGTTATTATATTTTAGTATCAAGTTTGCAAATGCCCGAATACAGCTGAAATGACAACTATCAACTATCATTGAATATTGTTTTATACTAACTCAGAATTGAATAACAACAAAACTATATTTGTAATGTTTTTACAATCGCTTCACTCCACTATTTTTCCTGACAAACATGTATCAATGTGTTATTTTTTTTAATTACACGCTAAAATTAATCAATATTAGTAGCAAGTCAATTAGTATCAACAATGTCTTATTACATATAACAAGAATTTACCACTTATTAAAATATTTTCATTGTTTATTGATTTAATATACAAAGCACTACGAAATATTAATTAATCATACTGATATTATATATGATACATCTCAAAGCAAAAACATACGCGTCGAAATTTTGTCAAAATCACACAAAAAAAATAACTATTGTTAAAACAAGTACAGTGGACCACCAATCTTGTAAACCCGCATATGTTGTTCATTTTTACATATAGTCCCGGTCATCTACTTATAAGAAAAATATTAATTGATTCTGCATATATTATATCTATAATCCAAATATTTTGGGCCCCGAAATAAATGTTATTGGTTGTTTTGAATTTTTCCCGTGAGTATATATTAAAAATATAAAATTGTTTTTAATTCCAAAATAAAGATGAATCTATTGTTGGAATAGTAACTTGAGGATTATTTGTTTAAATTGAAGTGCCAAACTACAAAATTTGAAAGATGTATAGTTGACAACTATTTCGGCTTACACTTTTATCAAAACTATGTTTAAACGCAATTTACCTATCTATATAATAGCTTTGTAGAAAAGGTACACAATATATCTTCTCTAATGTTTTAACACCCTAGCTTCGTATTGTCCTAATATAGTCTAAAATGCGGCACTTTGATTTTCTGAATTTCTCAAAGTGCGAGTTAATCTGAGTTTTTTTTAAACTTATTTAAAATTTAATGCTACGAATTCCTAATAAATTTACCATTTATTGTATTTACAGCTTTCCTGCATGTTTCCTTTGAAATTTTTTGAAAATATAATATATTAAACGCGAAACATAAAACATCGACACTCTTACTTTTTTTTCAAAGTAAACGTGTTAGTTTTTGCTTTTGGACGTTTGATAGTAACAGTTCACGTAATTAACATAAACAATTCACGCAAATATCACAAAATTGATTCAATTGTACTAGAAATTCACTGAACTTTATTCAACACTTAATAAACAATAAAATAATAAAAAAAATATACTTTTAACTCTGATATTTGCTATTACAATGTATACAATACAAAATCTTAGCTCACTTAATAAAATCATGTATATACACTTCAAATACCAAGTGAAATATATATTTTATATATTAAACTAAAAACTATTCATTGAGTGAAAAAACATTCTTGACAGAGCTTTTGTCTGTGAAATTTGTAAGCTCTTCGATTTTCATATTTTAATGTACAACGATTGACAATTCAACCTTGTGCTGTATTATTCATCTGGTTATATAAGACTCTCTATGTGTTGGTCATTTTAACAATATTTTACCCTCATACTGATATTTTGATTAACTTTAAATGTTATGTAATTTCTACAATTGTTTTTTCAAAACAATGTTTGCATCATCTAGATGTGCACATGATTATATAAAATATGTTACAAGATGTACAAATGTTTTATTTAAAGTGATAATTATTCAAATTATAAACTGAAGCTGTAATGATTTTTGTATACCAAAGTATTCATTTAGCAAGAATATTTGAAGATGATTAACTATCTTCCACATTGTATCCTAATAGCAAGGCAAGAATGTTAAGCAAATTAGTCATTTTCTTGAACCAGTCTACTACGCCCACCTTATTCGTAGTGAAAGTATTAAATGACTGATAAAAACATTTTTAAATCATTATTTACAATGTTTCACACTATTTCCAAAATATTACAATAATAAAGTCAAAATCGATTTCGTTTACTAAAGTAATAATGCTTGCGATAAACGAAACGATGTTTCATTATTTATATATAATCTCTTTTCACCAAGAAGTGACAGTTAACACATTGTGTGAATATTATTATACAACATATCAATAAATATGATATTCTTGTTGAATAAGTACTTTGTTAATTTTACATATAAATAACGCAGTTCTGTGAATGTTTTTACTGTCTTTTTTTGATATTATTACAAATTTTTCGTATAATTTCTTTCAAATATTTAAAAAATACAGACTTCAAATAATTTCGACATAAAAAACTCAAATAACTAAATGATGTTATTAAAATAGCTGTGTTAATACAAAACGATTGTTATACCATCTTGATAATGTTATACAAAATTTAATATTGTGATCTAAAACTGGTGAAAAGAAATGTGTGACGCTATTTTGTGAAGCATAAATGCATCCTTGCAAATGCCAGGGCCTAAAACAGACATTTATCAATTAAATAATAATATAAATAATTTAAATTAATTATAACTAAATTTAATGAATTTAAAATGACGGCTATGATTAGATTGAAGAATCATTTTTAATCTCGACTAGAAAATATGATAGCTTAGATACCAAATTATTAACGATGTGTTTAATTTTAATTATTAATAATTTAATAACGATGTATGTATTATTAATTATTAAATTTATTATGTGTACAATTTAATTATTTTTATTTTAAAAATCTTTGGTAATATTTACACTGCATACATAATATTATATAATAAAGGTTGTGTGTAAGGAGTAAGTGTTTCGATGTAACTAAATCACGAGCTTTTGTTTTTGTTAAAGTTAAGTATGTTTTAAATTGAGAAACGTGAAAATGGAAAACTTCGTTTTTCCTGTAATTCGTCGTTGAGGATTAATTACAATCAATTTGATAAGATTTTGAAAAAAAGCGAGTAAGATTATATAAATCATTATTATGAAACCGTTATATAAAATTATTCTTAATAGATATAATGATTATTTTGATGTATATTTTTCACATTTAAAATTAATGAGACGTTTTTTTTTAAATTAATATTTTTTATATCAATTATTCATTTCGTAACAATAGTTGTTAATAAATAATTCTTAATGATACAGAAAAACGCATTACGATAAATTAAAAAAAAAAATTATTGTGTTTTATCAAAATTTATTATAAATCTAATATGACGTTTTAATATAGTTAAAATAGCGTCAATTTTTGTTTGAATATACTTCATAGAAATGAAATGTTTTCTTGAAAATAACATAAAACTAGTTACCATGACAACTCAACAATAAAATAAGACAGTTATTTTGTTATTTGGCTTTTTTATAATCGAGCTAAAGATAGCGTAAAACCAACAGCGTAAGTAAAATTTATTTAAATCAGACTAAAATTTGATCTTTTTCTTCGATTAAAGTATTCCTGATGAATTACTGTAGCTTTAAGTAGAGATAATGTTTTATACCAATATCGTCGAACAACGATTTTATAGTGCACGATTTTATATATTATGTAAACATCATACGATTTCACATAAAAAGCGTTATAAAATGAAAACTACATTTTAATAACATAATAAGATATAACTTATAAACATATAATGGCTTCTATGTTTATAATGTATCTTACATTTTTTAAATTGTGCCAATTATGACATCATACAAAAACCCATATATGTACAAATATTCAATCTTATATAACATAAAATAATTGTAATAATAATGCCAAAATATAAATTCTAATCTCATTTGATTAAAAAACGATGAGAGCTTAAACGCTAGTGAAATTTCAAAATTATTAAAACAACTGCTTCGTTAAAGCAATTCCGCTTAAAATAGATGGTTCAAAATAACAGCGGACCAACTCTTTTGTAATAATTTTCCAGGATAATTGGAATTAAAGTTGTTGGAACTCTCTGACTGTTAAAGTCTCAACTGTTGAGACAACTGATAGCAGTGTATTGATAATTGACATTTAAACTTCAAGAGTGTCAAAGCTTTTGTTCAAAAGCTAATTTTTTTACAGAAATATAGCTCGATGTGCAATGATTGAAAAGATGGGTTAATACCAACGCCATTGAATTACGTGTTGAAATATTCGGTGTCGGTATGTCATTTATGTGACTTAGGCGGAAATGGATTAATATCATCTGTGTTTGTTTTCGATTACGATTCGTTTGTTATCTTTTGACTGACTCCTCGTCTTTCAGCATCGTCATTGATCCGAGTTCATGAATAAGCTCAAACGGAAGACGAAGTTAATTTGAGTTTAATATGCTTCCGATCTGACAATCTTCACTATTCTGACGGATTTAAAAAATATGAGTCGGTTCATTTTTTTATGAAGCACTCATTAACAATATTGTCTTGAACTTTTAATATTGTCTTTTCGAAATGATGAGTTTAATTTGAGTTACTTTTTTTTATCAAGATTTTCTGAAGATATTCTTTTTATCAGGTCCACTTAAATTGGGAAGTGCCAATTTTACTACAAAATCTCTTCGGAAAAGGGAATTTCAATATATTTTAAAACAAACAACTAACTAGTGGTTTAATTATGTTTAAAAAACTACAGAAACAATATTTTCTAGTTAATATCAGTATTTGACTGTCGCTAAACTTTAGTCATAAAATTTTCAATTGTGTTGTCATATCGGATGGGTTAAATTAATAAATTCTAAACTATCACATAAATGTGCGTAGAAAGTTTTTTGAACCAAAAAAAGTTTTTTTTTTATTAATATGCTTTTTAAAGAGTGAATTAATTTTATTGCTTTAATTAAGTTAGGCGTTACTTGCTATTTATAAATATTGCAGAATCTAATATAAATATATAAAATTATAAAAGATTTTTGTTAAAACAGCAAAATAAGCGTAAAACATTTCTTTGAAGCTTTTTTATTTTTAATTAACCGGCTTACCCACAAGTAACTTTCCAAGAAAATTGAAAAAAAGTACATTTTTATAAACCACGATATACGCGCCCCGGACTTTTGTGATTATTTTAAAACAACATTAATTTTTGAGATGAATAAAAAAATATTGGAGTTATAAGTAAACTTCCTTAATATCTTGTAATTAGCGAAACTCAAATTAGCAAATTAAAAGCTTAAGAGAGCTTATAAGCTTTTGAATTTTATTTCGAGTGATTTTAGTAAATATTCAACATAATTATTAACTAGGAAAAAATTGACTAGAAAAATCGATAATCTTAATCCGAAACAACTTTTAATTTTTATTTTAAATTAAAAATAATAAATCGTTATTAGCGTATTTAGGAATTGCCTAGTTATGACAAATCAATGTACGGCTTAAATGTAATTGAATGAATATATAAATATTAAACACAATCGAGTTGTACGTAAGGACACGATTTCGATTAGAGCCACTGTAATACACTGGGTACAATCGACGTAATATAAAACCATTAAAATTAAAATTCATTAATTTAAATTATAAATTGTAATTAAAGTCAATTACTCGTTATGAGAAATCATTTTGAATTAAATTTTGCTTAATGTTAGAAATGACACAGTGGAATTGCAATTATACATAGTTACATCATAAATATTTATTCATTATATGTGTTAAGGTGGTAAATAACACACAAAAGTTTTCAATAACTTTCGAAGTGTGAAAACTCCTCTTACTTAAAAGTATGGAAAAAGAATTTCACGAAAAAGTTGGACTAAAAACATATTTACTAAGCTATTGTTACGATATTAAATTTAAATAAATTTAGCGAAAAATATCTAAATTCTTTTTTTTTAATATACTGTTTTTATTTATTTTTAATTATATTTATTTTGATGCTTAATATGAAAGGTCTTTCAATAGAGACGCTCAAAATTTATAATGTTATAGGAACCATTTTATTGATTGGATTGACATTTAATTGGGAGGACTAATTGCTAAGTAAAATTCGGCAAATTACCATAGAAAATCATTGTGTTGAAAACTGTGTGGAAATCATATAATTTTGATGGACATTCAGCATGAATGATTTAAGAACATGGAATTGGTCACCGATATCGTACGATTTAACGCTTTTAAACCTCTTCTTTTGAGACTATCTTAAATTGAAAGTCTTTGAAAATAAGCCGCAAACTATTTACGACTTCAAATTCAACATAACAAACGCCATCCAATAAAATTCAGCCAAATTTATGCAACAAAGTCATTGAAAATTGTACCTTTCAAATACGTGCCACCAAGCAAAGCCTTGACGGACATTTAAATGATGTTGTATTTCATATGTCATAAAATATTCTTTCAAATGAAAAAAAAATGAGTGAATATCTTACACACAACTTTTTTTATTTACACATATATCGAGCGTTCGTATTGAATGACCCTTTACTTCCATTATTTAAAAAAATATTACTTCCCGCTAAGGACATAATTTTAAAAAAAAGTTTTTGTTGAAAGCTGTTTTGATGTCGTATTTTCCTTCCATGTTTGATTTTACAAAAATAAATGCATTGCTTTATGTTGTACGAACATTTTTTATAATAAATACCCATATTAATATAAATACGAGTTCAAACAATCAAACAACAATGATTAACTAATCAATAGATATTTTTCCTAGGCTTTTAAAAAACTTTTATATTATTTTCACACAAGCGCAAAAAAGTATTAACATTTGTTTTTGATAAATAATTTTTAATACGACTTTGCTTAGAAGATAATTTTTGTTATAAAAACAAATAAAATCATTCGATGCTTTGCAATTTAGGAAATTAAAATACAATACTCTAGTAAACGTATAGAACCAAATTAATTTAAATAATTATGGACTAGCGATAGGTCTGATTTCTGAAATATTTTTTATGAAAATAATTCTAGACCCTTGCCTTGTGCCTATCTCTTATAAATTAGTTAGATTAACCTTTATACTGTCTACCTTTAGTCCCTTTTATAACTGTAATTTTAGAAAAATAACCCTTTCTAACAATTATTTGTAACCCTCATAGTGAAGTAGTAGCTATCGATAAAGCGCCTAGTTATAAGATGTGTAAATAATTACGAGTTTTTTTCGACACTCTCAATCACAAATTGACTCAATAGTTTTGTAAACTGTTTTTTAAATTTATTGTAACAATTATTGATCACTATTGTTTTCTCTTTGTGATGCAAGACCATGTGCTACGTCAAAAGGACTACGGGTATGTAGTCCAATAACATAAGTACCGGACGACAAAATGCCCAGCTTATTATAGCTTGTTATGCCAAACATCTGTAGATATTTCGTCTTGAATCGATTGATTTACTATGACACAATGAAAAAACCTAATTAATGTAGATTTGAAATTATAAATGATGCATTGATTTTTATGACAAACGTGTCCTTCGCAAATGTATTAAAAAATAATTTATAAAATTTATTGTCAAAACTTTGTACGATTCCGCATGTTTTGTCATTAAAGACCCGGGATTCGCCTTTTGGCAGATGCCGAAAGCCAAACACGGGTCGTTAGTGACAAAACATGTGGAATCGTATAAAGTTTTGACAATTCCAATTTGACATTGAAATTTCATCAAACACCTTATTCGATATTTAGATAATTATGTTTGATAAAGCAAAAAATTTACTGCAACTATTGACATTTGATTCAAGCCTGAATATAATACTGAAAACAGATGTAACATTGTAGTTAAATATTTTGACATTTTCAAAACTCAGTTAGTTGTTGATTTTCCATTATTGCATTAGGATATATTGCAAAAATATGAAAAAAAAAACTTTAAGTATTTTGAAAAATACTAATCACGAGTATAATTCGTTGTTTATATTAAACAATGGAGTGAATACTAATTATAGAAAATTAATTAAATAGGTAATATTAACCACTATTAGATAAGTGTTTAATAAATAAATTATCAGTATGTAAATAAAAATGCACAGTCATGACGACTCTAAACGTAGCACCTTTACAATAATAACCCATTGATATTTAATCATAATACTTTATTTAATAAATTGGCCTATTAAATAAAATTTCTTAATCACTAAAAGCTATTTAATTTTACTCAGTATAATTTTAAAATAAAACATTTTTTGCACAAATTTCGTAATGTTACGTATTCGCATTTGTTAATATTTTTTTCGAATAGTAAAACAATTATTTTAAAACGATATTTTTACTCAAAAATTTTGTTTCGACAACCCCCATAAATTGTTTTTATAAATTAATTTGACTTAATGACAAGCAATATTTAGATTGGATTTTTGAACAAGTATCTATTTTGTCATTTAGTTTACGTAAAAAAAGAATACTTTTGAATAAAGTTTTTAATTAATGTTAATTAATTTTAATTAAGCTGATTTTATTTAATAAAATTCATAAATAAATGCTTAAAAAAGAAGTAATTTTATGTATGTATTAGATATTTATGAATAATTTTTTTTAACATGTTTTTTTGATTCAAATACTTCAAAGTAATGTTAAAAATGTTCGTTAATATTGATGGATTTTTATCTTATATAAATACAGGCTTTTTTCTGTATTTCATTCGTTGAGCTTTATTTTAAATATTTGAATACTCTTTTTACATAAGAATTTAGTGGCGAAAGCTCAAGAAAAGGTTATAAATGAATGCAAATAAAATACTTCAAAAAAATTTTCACTTTATAAAAAATAAAGAAAATTCACGTGATTAAAAATAATTTAAAATTTTTTCATATAACAGTCGACTAAATTTGAGAATTTTAAATATAAAATGGGTATCAATTTTGCGGTAACACTGAAAATTTAATTAAATCATAAGACAAACAGACCTGGGGAAAATGGAACACATTTTTTAATGTATTAACTATATTTATGGATTGAATTCATGTATATTTATACAAATGTTTTTTTTTAAATAATTTTCCTTGTTTTTTTTTTATAATACTAACCTCATTTATTATTTTGAGACTCAATTTTTTGACACAAATAATGTAATTTTATTTATAATTTTAATTGTAATTTTAATCTAATTTCGCCATTTTAAACTATGAAAATCAGAACCGGTTTCGTTTACCGCGAGTATTATCAACTATTTAACTTCATTCTAATGTTTTATTTATGATTACCTGTAAACCGTTTTATATCGGATTAATATTGCTCGCTATAAGCGAAACCGTGTTGGAAATAGTATTCAAAATTTTGTTGTATCATTTAAATATATTACCTTTCCACAATGAAATGACAGTTAACACATTAAAGGTGACACATATTGGTGTCACTCACTGTTATTTATTTTTAATTAAATATTCAAGTCACATAGTAAATTTAAAATCGATAATTTTATTTAAGTATTTTCTGTATGGTAAATTATCCAAAAAAAAGGCTCAAATATTGTATGACTAGTGTGCGGTGCCAATGTAATTACTATAGTTAACCAATTAAAATAATAATATGTATGTGTGCGTAACGAGGTTTGTGTATATTCATATAACAAAATGAACGAATCCAATAAAAATACAAAACAACTTTGTTTTATTATTTGTACATGATTATTATCCAACCGCAACAATTGAAAATGTAAAATTTCAATTTTTAAAACTTTGTAAAATTCCACATGTTTTGTCACTAATGACCCAGGTTTCACCTTTCGGCATCTTCTGCATATTTCGGCTTGTTTAAAACATTTATAATAGTCTATTTCAGTCAAAATTAACCAGCTGTCACGTGGGATCCACTGACTTCTCAGTTTTATTGTATATTTGCAATATAATGACTGAAAGGCGAAACCCGTATTAACAATTAAAAATTGATATTGATATTCCATCAAGCCCTTTCAGTAAATATCATAAATTTTAAACCTTTTAAGTATACCTTATTATCGTTTTATAGATATAAAAGAGTAGATCAACTTATAAAAGCACTCTTTTTAAGAGTAAATGTTATGGTTCAGATTTCGATACAGTTACATTCATTTATTTTTAACAATAAAAACACATTTTTAGTATTAATTTCCACAATAAATTTTGATCGTGACTGGTTTTGCTCATCGCGAGCATTATCAACAAAAAAACAAAAATGTACATGGCTAAAAATTCCATTTAATTTCAAAAAGTCCATTTACATAAGTTTCGTAACACTGATAATATGACCACATCACAATAATGTTATTATATTATTATTTTATTATTAGATATTCGTCGTTGGTTGTTAGTTTATATTACAGTATTGCCTAATATATACAAAATTTAGTTTAAATTTGCAGTTATACAAAACCATTAGTTCAAGAACTGATCATAAAAATATATTGAGAAAAAAGTACTTATAACAGTTCTGTTATAAGTATTTTTGTGATATTATGTTTGAAGATGCCGAAAGGCGAAACCCGGGTCGTTTGTGACAAAACATGAGGAATGGTAGAAAGTTTTAACAATTCAAAAAACTGTGATTTTATTATTTAACATATCATGTCTTTTCACCGAAAAACGAAAGTTTATCAATTTAGAGATGAGATTTTGTGTTCATTAATAACGAGAGTAAAGTTTGTATTGCAAATTGCTAGAGAATTCTAATTCTAAAAGACACTAATTAATGATAAAGTAAAAAAAAACTAACCGGCTTATACCAGTTAAAATAAGAAGTCTATATGTTGGTGATAATCATTTGACTATAATTGTCGTTGGCATGAGTCATTTGATTATAAGAAGTATATACCCACCCTGCCAATAAGGATGCCACCAGGGAGAACTTCAACGGGTTTTCTTCACAGGTAAACATATTCTTCGTATCTACGACTTTTTTTATCTACAAGGAAAGATGTTTTTTATGTACAACAGAAGAGTTTCTTGTGATTTACAAAATGAAAATATGTTGTATATACAACGCAATAATAATTTGTAAATTTATGAAACAAATAAATAATATTGCTTCAAACACTTTATTTCTTTTAAGTACTTAGAAATCAGTTAACCCGTCGAATTTTTCCGGTTCATTTAACTTATACGTACTCGTTTTGCACAAGCAGTCCTTTAAAGTTAAATGATGTGAATAAATTGATCAAAAAAAGCTTTGCTAAAAATATCATTTAAGTCTAGCAACCTTGCAATGATGTTCACGTCACGTCAAATTTTTAAAATAGAATCCCTGGCTAATTTTTTTTTCTATTATAACTAATTTCATATCATATTTTTAACCAGGACAATATTTTACTGCATTTATTTACTCTCTATTTTTTGTTTTTTACAAAATTTGACTGACACTAAAAGAATATATACTTATATTTAAAATCGCAGCAGAAATTTCATGTACATATAGATTATGACAACCTATTGTGTAATTGTTTATAAGATATATAATTGATAGCTATTTTGGCTAACGCCTTCATCAGAACTATAATTTTCTAATGAAACTAGTTCTGATGAAGGAGTTAGCCGAAACAGCTATCAACTATATATCTTATAATTTTTTTCAGAACTAAAATACATGGCTATTGTTTACACCGTGTTCTACAATAAAGGTTATATCTTGTAAGAATTTGTTGGGTAGATATTGATTTACGGTTGACATAAACTCATGGAAGTGTTACATGGTGACCTTTATTATGCTCCACATAAAGAGCATCGCAGAGCGGTTATGAAATAAAAGCTTTCATGGAAGAATTGCATTAAAATATTTATTGATTGAATTGGCATTTACTGGGTAGAACTCCATTATAACACGGTGAAAAAATACCAATGTATTTTAGTTAAGTTAGTCAAAACTAGTTCTAGCGAAGGCGTGAGCCGAAATAGCTATCAACTATATCTTGTAGAACTAAAATACAATGCTATTTTTTCACCGTGTTATTAAAAATATTTCTTGACGCACTGTTTACTCTATTTGAATTGATAAAACTGGCATTTACTTAAAAAAGGCAAAGTACTTAGCCTTCTTCACCATTTTCAGACACAAATCAAAATATTCATTAACCCATAACATGAACCAATCAGCTATCCTCAATTGTTTTGATAGCTCTCTTGTGACGTTATCATTACTATGAAGTTGACGGCTTCTGATATGAATCGTATATTTGCAGTTGGTCGGAATTAATATATCACGAAGGAATCGCTTTATATTTTCTATTCAGGGAAAACATTACGTATTTGCTAGATAAACAGTGCTTTACATAATTTTCAAGTACTAGATGTAAGAATGGGAAGTCGTTGAGAATATTTGAAACGACTTGGGTACATATCAGACTCTCACGCCAAAAGAGGAAAATAACATTCAAGCTCTTTTTTGAAAACAATATACATAACACGACCTTGATATTGGCTGTCGTAGTTTGTTTGAAAAAGTTTCAATAGTTGAGCTTTTTGCGATCAACACAAAATTACCAATAATACCCTGAAAATATCGATGACAGTTTGCACGCAAAATTTTTCCCCATAGTTCAAAACTTAAAACCATTAATCAAATTACTTTTGAAGTAATCGAATAACCAGTGTTTGTACTTTTTTTAACAAATCGGATTCAACCAGCTGACGTGTATTATTTTTGATATTTATTATGGAAAATATACAGAACATGATATTTCTTTGATATTAGATAATTAATACAAATATTTGAGACTATTGGTATAATAGTGAAAATGTATAAGCCAATTTTGAAAGTTATTTACGATATTTTTTTATTTTACCGTTGTTTTCAATTCATTTTATTATTAATGAATATTTAAATACCTTTTTTGTGCTAGTTAACCAACCATTAGTTAAAAATATTATAATGGTAAGCATTACATAGAATCTATCTCATGATTGTGAATTTAAAATGTACGACACTAGGAATAAAATTATCTTTCACTTAAAACAAAATATATGATATATATCGTCTTATCTTTGCTGCTGGTCGTTGTCACTGATCTTCGCCTTTCTTCTTCACCGCTGGTCTTCACTGCTGGTCATCAAAACTGGTCTTCAACATCAAATTTCAATCGTTATTACTTGAATTCCTTTCCATAAACCATAATTTTATTTTTATATTGCCAAACATTAGAAATTTAATGTATCAATGAGATCAAATTTTAATTTTTAAATAATAAACGATTCTACATGTTTTGTCACCCACGACGCGCGTTATACCTTTATGCATCTTCAGATATTATGTCACACGAATAGAACAGAATAAACATACCTACATGCAACAAAACGCAAATCCTGGTTCTTTAATAACAACACATTTGGGTTTATAAACAGTTTAAAAATATATATATATATTAAAATAACATTAAGTATCAATATCGTAAATTTTACCAATAAGATCGTTTTAAAATTTCTATAAAAAATAGCTCAAATTATTTCCAGTAGATATTCAACGGTAGTACTTTTTATTGTTATGTACTATTTATTCACTTTAGCTCTAAACGGAAACTTTCTATATTCAGACCCCTTTCCCTACGAGATATAACTTCCTCGTTGATATAAACAGATATGTCCAACGCACGGTAGTTTTGCAGTTAATTATATGTTATATCATATATTAAAGCAAATTAGTATTTTTATTGTCAAATCATGTGAGAATGGATAATTTTTTATAAATTTGAATAAATTATATGATATTTGAGTAAAGAAAACAGTTATATGTGATATTCAATCATCGATTTCTAAATAAGAAGACGATATATAGACTATAGATGTTTGTTTTAATTTCAATATCAAATTTTTCAATTGTATTTTAACTGTAGTTGATTATTTTTAACACGTATCATTACAGAGTTATTGGTCATATAAATATTTTTTCAATGACACTCTATCTGTTGATACTGAGGTTTTTTCATGTTTTATATATTTTTTAATTCGTCTTATATATATTATACACAATTTTAATTGGTTACTGAATGTCAGTTTGAGTGCATTTGTGTACAAAAATTTCTGACGATGCAAAAAAGCAAAACCTAGTTTGTAAGTCACAAAACATGTGTAAGTTTTTATGTTCACATATTTTGGTATAATAACAAAACGAAGATATTTTCTATTACGAGTAATACGTTGTAATGTAAAAACTGTTTTAATTTGTATTTTTTAAAAAAGATAAATATTTTGTATAAATAGACTTGTTTGTAATTTGTATTTTATCAGTTGATAATGCTCGCGATGAGCGAAGCCGGTCCTGATCAAAAAATATATTGTGGAAATAAGTACTAAAAAAATGTATTTATTATTTAAAATTTCATGCCTTTCCATCAAAAAACAACAGTTAACATCTGAAAATTGAGATACGTAAGTGTAAATAGCTTGGACGATAAAAAAAATTATGCGATATTAAAAAACAAGTTTCCCCAAAATTGTCGTGTGGAAAATTATTT
The DNA here is from genome assembly GCA_028555115.1 of Himalopsyche japonica. Lineage (NCBI taxonomy): Eukaryota > Metazoa > Arthropoda > Insecta > Trichoptera > Rhyacophilidae > Himalopsyche > Himalopsyche japonica. Next base: position 241,424 of record JAHFWJ010000097.1, on the reverse strand, counting down.
TTTTTTATTTAGAACACAAAATTTTTTTAATTTAATATCACTGACAAAGATTATTACTATCGTATCTAACAAGCAACGAAACGGATTCTGGATTCGAAAGTCACGTAGATTTTAGCGCCATTCTCCACAATGCATGTACCAAGCTACATTATTTAATTTAGCTACCCTAATATGATTACGGAATCTAAATGCTGGAGGTAAATTACTGTGTATATATTATTATATTGTTTTGAGTAACAATTACGAACAATACTATCATTTGATATTTTAAATAATTCTCGGAAAGATTTTATGATATTAAAAACAGCAAACATTTCCACAAAATATCTTTTCAAAAACATGTTTGTTTACCTATATTTTTTTCATCATTTACAATTCATATTATTTTTCTTCGTATCATGTTTTTATAAATGTGTGTTTATGATTTCAACGGTATGGACAATGAATATTTTTTGATGGAAACGAAATTTTCATTTTTTTTGTTTTTGAAATGAAAATTCTGAAATAAAATAACAGATACTTAAAATAATTAAAAAATGCAAAATTATTCACTTAAAAAATTATATTATATAAATCAATTTAAAGGTACCTGTCATTTTTGCGGAAAAGCATCATATTTTAACGTAGAAAACTATTTTATATTTTTTTTAAATGTGCATGGAAATAAAAAAAGAATGTGGAAATTACCTACCTGCTATGTAAAAATATTCAGTTAAATAATAATTGAAATCGTTATATTTTTAGTTTTGAATAATATAACGATACAGTCAGTGTTAAAATATTTTTTCAGCATCTAGAGAAAAAAAAGCAAATCAAATTACAAATATATCTAATAAGAAATAATACTAAAAATGTGTTTTTATTATTTTAAATATCATGCCTTTCCATCAAGAAGTTTACCGCTTAAAATGACAAGAAGAGTTTATGGCTATACTTGCTATGCTATGGTTATTCATAGAATATATAATGTTTTAAAATTAGGTCACAATAACATAATATTTCTAGCAATAATTTCATAAAAAAATACGTTTCAATAAGCCATATCTGTTTGTCAATTAATTTTAAGTACCGATTAAATAATAATTCATCGATGCAACAATTTGAATTAAACACGCATAAAAACAAGGCTCGTAAAAATTGTCATAAATATAAGGTGAAAGCCAAACATGTATGGATAAAAAAACGAGTACAGCTATTACACAAAGGATTTGCGATGTAGCCAAAAAATATTATCCCATTTTCGCGTATGTTTGGCGACCATAAAACCTTATCTTTTTGATGTCTCAGTTTGCTGCCAAATAATTTTGAAGAATTTTGCAAGCGTACGTTCAACTGCAAAAAATATGTTATTATATACAAGAATGAAAAATGAAATATATTTTTCTTTTAAAACATGATTTCAATAATGAATATAGCGCCAGTCATACAAAATGAATTCTCTTAACGCATTCCTTGCCGAACAGCTGAAAGGATAATTAAGCAATGAATATTTTAGAATAATTCAGTATTTTTGGTGCTAAATAAACTTCAAAAAAAATCAGTATATATATTTACAAAACAATTAGCTCAAAAAAATATTTTAACACAATTCATTCTGTTGTAATTTTTAGTATCAATTATTAACGCTATTAATTAAACTGTTTTAATAGTTGGGACGTTAGTTAAAGTGGCTAACGATCTTAACTTAAAGCTTACTTCAATAGAATTATCTATACGTAAATTTGTTAGGGACCAAATCTCTTTTTTACATCAGAAATCAATTTCATAAATGTATTAAAAAATCAATTTATAAATAGGACCGATATTAAAAAAAAAATTTCATTTATGGGTTCAGTATACAGTTTTACCAATAGATAAAGTTTACCGAAGATATTTTGAAAGCTACGAGCTTTTTGTTATCGACTGGACTAAATTTAATCAAAAATGTGTCATAAATTGGGTCGTAAAAATTCAATATCTGCAGTAGTAGTAAAATCAGTCTGTTTTTTATTCATCCATTGTCTATGTGTATGATGTCATCCGCTGAACGATTTATACGTTCAATCGAACAGAGTAGCGTTTTTATTTTATATGCAACTGTACTAGGAAATGCATCATTGATCACTTATTTCAAAACGAAATTTATATGATGTTTCATAAAGGCAAAACTTTTACTTTCATGTTTGGCTTTAAAAAATATATCGTGGACACTATTAATCGAATTAAAATAAAAATATTGAATAAGAAAACAAATTTGAATTGTTGAAAATTCCACATGTTTTGTCATTAATGACCGAGGTTTCATCTTTAGGCTTTTTAGGCACTCTTTCACACTGATAAATCAGAACTAACGCACAGAAAATAGTAAGCATCGGTTATATACCAAAAGAGTTAATTGTAAAGGAAAAAACACACACGTTTATGTTTACAACTAAAATAATTTTCAATTAAATTAATCTTTCATGAAAAACTCATTAACAGTATTAAGCGTTTATAAAACTTGTAACAAGCACAGAGTGCTAATATTTTTTGATCAATATTATGAAAATTTTTGTTAAAATACGGTTATGTTGCAAGAATTCTTGAAGATTTTGAAAGGCGGAACCCGAGTTGTAAATGAAGAAACATCCGAAATCGTACAAGATTTAACAATTAAAAATCGATACTGATTTGATTATAAGATGAATTGATTCGATATAAAATTTTCAGAAAGCATGAATTTCACACACACTAATATTATAAAAATTGAGTTTTCTTAAGAGTGTCTGGTAATCGAAGCATTTCCTTTGTACTTAATCAAGATTGCAAGAAGAATATTTTTTTTTATTGAAGTAACAATGTTTTCTAGACGATTAAAAATTCTGTTAACACTATAATATAAATATCAGTCTATGACTAAACATGCCAGAAGCTGGGAATAGATCAAAGATATTTTGTAAAAGCTCTCAGCGATACAAATAACTTCTAGGAAATTTCAAAAACAGTTACCTACAGTTTCCGCGATAAACCTTACAGCACATCTACTGATAATTTCCGGTTGTGTATTTTATACATTTTGCTCTTAAATACTCATTTATTCTAAGCAGCTTTATATTATAAACAGCTTAAAACATAAATATTCGACTCATAATCAACATATTTGAAAAATCTCACCACAAATTCAATATTATTAACAAAACAAATGCACTGTTTGTTACGATGGCTTCAAAACCATTTTATATATTCACGTGAGCGAATATAGAAATATCAAAAATAATTTTAAAATTAGCTTGGGTTTTATACGGAGCGATTTACTTTACACAAGCCCGCTTACGGTCTTGTTAATGAGAACAAGATCGTTATTGAAAACTATCACAGGCGATTGTGTTAATTATTATTAGATTAATATTATTAAATTTGCTTTAGTTGCAATTTACTGCTTGCCTTGGGGTAAGTGTTTTCCTGTAATTAATAACTTTGGTATATAGACGATGCTAACTGTTTATTTCACGTCAGCTCTGTTGCATCCGTGTGATAGAATGCTTGATGATGCCAAAAGGCGAAACCCGAGTCGTTAGTGACAAAACATGTGGAATCATCCAAATATGTAACAATTCAAATTTTGATATTGAAATTCCCTCAAGCACTTTCTTTCGATATCATAAAAAGATATAGATTAAGTTGTATATTAATTATGGACATATTTAATCTTTTCGTATAATATGATTATCAATTGTTTTACGAACCAGCAGTTTAAAGTTTTATTATACTTCAAGATAAAATTTCAAATTTTTGATGTGGAACGTTTCTTAAATCCAATTTATTCCACAAAAGCTTTTGCATCATTGTAGCTAAAAAGGAATTGAACATTGTGCATTGAAATTTTATTTTCTCATATGTGTTCTTTCAACAAAGTCTTTCCGGATACATCCGTACTAAAGCTATATTTTATTAATCTTTCTTCATGAATAACTTCCAATTTTGACCGTAATAATTTTGTTTTATTTTTTTAATGTTTAAATGCTTCGAATTCACTTATAATTGGGTCTATTCGATCAACATATTAGAATTGGTCACGGATCTTATATATTGTACTTGATTCTTATATAATAACAAGCGGTTTTGTACATAAACATTTTAGTTGTGTTATGGATTTAAAGTTGAAGCCGTGAATACTTGTGAATTTTGAAATTTGCTATTCCCCAATTGATCCTTAAATTGGATGATACCGAAAACGATAAGTAAACTATTAGCTTTATATGTTTTCTTTAAATCTTGAATTAGTTTATTGTATATTTTTATTCAAGGAGCATATTTTATTTAATAAGAGCTTTCTTTGGCTTAAGGAAAGCATACAAAATGTATAACATGTTATAAAAGTACTGTAATTTTCGACCATACTTGTAAATAAAGATTAAAAGTCATAATGACTTGATAATCAATCATTTTTACTGGTGGTACTTCTTTGTGAATCTTCAAAGCCACGATGTTTAATTTTATGTCATTTTTCTAATTATAAAGAGCATGTGGGCTACAAAAACAACATTTTGTCAGTTCTTATATTATCTTTTTAAAAATAATAATATCTGATTACAATTTCAAATTGAATTTTTAAATGAAAATCAAAGTAAATAAATAGGCTTTAGATCGACTCGAGGAGAAAACACATCACCAACACCCATTTCCAAGAACTGTTATTTAGATTAAAATACATTTACTTGATATTCACTTTGCTAGTAGTGTAAGAGCAAATCTGTGACCACTACATTTTTTATCTTAAATTTATCTAAGTGTAACTGAGTTGAACTTGGTTAAAAACGCGCTTAAAAAACTAACAACCATCGGAAAATTTTTCTATCTGACATTAGTTTTGTATCAAAAACAAATGTATTTAATATTAATTGATTTATATGAACATTTCATAAGCAATTATAAAAATTGGGCTAAAAGTGAAGCTAACTAGAATTCGTTATAAAAAAAAAAATTAAATGAAAAAAGTAATTTCAATTATTAGATGTAAATAAAATATGGAAATACAATTTACTATATCAACTAACTATGATTAATTGCATCTTCCGAATATCTATCACAAACATTCAACAGAAAGATATTGAATTGCAATTGCCAAGATTTTGTTAAAAAATAATTTTATCACAATATACAATATATATGTTATAATCAACGTCTCATCTTCCTTTTATATAAAAACAAACAAATGCTGTGAATTAATATATAATTATGCAACGACAAATATCTGTTTATAAATGTGTTTCACTTACCTTGAAAGATATAATGTGAAAAAAATATCATCGTGCGAGCCAAATAGCATTTTAGGGTGGCTCAAAAATGTCGAAAAACAAGTCAATAACAATTATCCTTGAAAGTGATGTCATTAATTTCATCACAAGTTTCCATGACGACCACCTGGAGAGAGGAAAAGCTTAATAGGAGAGCTTTCAGGGAAACTTATGTCATCCCTTTTCAAGATTTCAAGTCCCGATTTTATTTACACCTTCTATGTATTTAGAAACTCAACAAAAAAGCCCTCCGTTCGAATTTTATCGGTGTCTATTCGTCATTTTTTTATATGCTCATAATGAAAATGAAATTTCGTATGCTAAAGCACATGTTTAATTTTACATTTCCATAATTTAAACGTTTCAACGATACGTAATATAATTTAATATTCATCTTAGTATAATTGATCAATTTAAATCATTTAATGCATTTATAGTATAGTAAATCTTTCTTACATCTAATTTTTTGGACAGAGTTCATATTACTTTTATGTAGATATCTCTTTTTCTAAAAAATGTAAAACGTTTTTTCATAAAAATTGATAGAAAATGTTAGACGATATATTAGTAAGCTTAATGAAAACTTAATAAAAGCTTTAGGTAGAGGCCAAAAAAGCTATTAAAAATAATTTAAATAAATTGCTTAAAATCTTGGTTATGACAAACGGTCAGAAGAAAGTTTTGAAACTTCCTTACTTGAGATAATATAGACACTATCTATGTCTTTATCCAACTGAATTTCTATACAGTATACTCACTTTCAATAGTTTTAAATCTTGAAGAAAAATTTACTTGACCACATATTTCTTTCGACTTTTACGAAGCGAATGCAAATTCTGCCAAGCATGTTCATGAAATTTTTTTGAGTTGTCGCGGAGAAGAAGTGTTTGCTCTTCTAAAGTGTATAATCAATCAGCCTTCCAATAAGAATGCCATAAGTTTCGAATATTAACATATTGTAGGACAAAATTGAATTCAAAAAAATGCTGATATCTTAAATGTAAGATTTTGCACAAGCTTGCTCAATTAACTTCCATGCTATTTTAAAAATTTTCAATTTTCAATATTAAAAGATTTTACCATGCAGACTTGATAAACTTCTTATTTTCAATTTTCGTACCGTATATTATAAATATATTAAAATAAAAATAAATATAAAAGTGCTTATAATAATAAGGTGGAATGCTACTAAGTTAGCACCATTTAAATAAAACCCAACCAAAAAAAGGCTTAACTAGATCATTTACTTGGTCGTTATGCGCGAAATACATGATATGAACATTTCTCTTCCTGGAAACGACATAATAGTGGCACTGAATCCACTCCAAACAAGGGTTTTGACAGATCCATAGAACAAACTATATCAAAACATGTTTTGATCCCTATTTCAGCAAAAAATGACCACTATAGGACTTGCTGAATTTCAAAGCAAATTAATTAAGATTCGGTACAAAGTAAAAATTGTCGTGTGGCTCTTCATTAGAAAAAAATGTTGTCAATTTTATCACACTTGGGCTAGTATAACATCATTTTTTTTTAGAAAATGTCATTTGATTTTAATTAAAATCAAAATTAACACAGATATAACACTTTTAATAAACCACTTTAAAGGTGTTAACTGTTACTTCTTAATGGAAAGGCATGATATTTTCAATAATAAAAACACATTTTGTAGTACATTTTTCCACAATATATCTTTTTGATCAGGATTTTTATTGTTCATAGTTCTTAATAGATTATCGATTAACCTTAATTTTGTTTGAAAACTATTAATAGTGATTGTTAACATTTTAATTTCAAATTAATTTAGAAATTTTTAATTAATGTTTTCTTTTTCAAATAATAAAAACACATTTTTTTTAGTACTTATTTCCACAATATATTTTTTGATCAGGACCGGTTTCGCTCATCACGAGCAATATCAACTGATGCATTATCAACAGCTCGTGATGAGCGAAACCGGTCCATATCAAAAAATATATTGTGGAAATAAGTACTAAAAAATGTGTTTTTATTATTTAAAATATCATGCCTTTCCATCGAGAAGTAACAGTTAACACCCTAAAAGAAATATTTTCTGTTAAATATTCCTGTATTTCTTAGTTCTTGAACCTATAGTTTTGTATACCCGCTACCTTTAACTCAATTTTTTTGTAGAAATAAACTTGCTTTTAAATTTTATTCTATCAGTTGATAATGCTCGCAATGAGCAAAACCGGTCCTGATCAAAAAAGATATAAAATATACAAATAAAAAAACATACAAAAAACATAGTGTTGTTTTTGTGTGTTTAAAAATAAAATAAAATACGAGTGAATAGTTAGAATGCATGTTAATAAGAGCGAAAATGTTTGACCAGAAAAGTTTGTTTAGATATCATTGTATTTAATTGAGTTTAAAACAGACAAAAACGATTATAAATCACTTTCAAAGCGATGCACAGAATCTGAATACCGAGCGTTCTTTTTGTAATTACTTTTGGACACTTCAATTAGTCGCACTTGCGGGCGAAACAATTAAATTGATTTATTTGTTTGCGTATTTTATTTTGCCATTGTTTCGAATGAATCGCGCGCTACTTCGCCCCCCCCCCCCCCCCATCGGCAAAAACAGTTACCATTTGGATTTACGTTTGTCTGTTTTCAAATAATTAATTTGAAAATGATTGGTTTTTTAGATGGTATATAAAATAAAGCTCCACTGCTAAGTTTCTAATAAAATCTTTATGATTGAAAAAATATTTTCATAGTTTTTTAAAATTATTTTATGATGTCGACTGAACGTGCTAGAACATGGGTGGCCATTTCAGGAGCCGGGCCATATTTTAGAAGTGAGATTTCCTACCGGGCTTTACAACAAAATTTATTTTATTTTTATTAAAATCAAACAAGAAAAATAGTGTTTGATTTTGAGATTTAATATGCTATACTAAAAAGCTGTTCACACGTATAAATGTTTCCAATATCGAAATATTCGATTCTCAATTGGCTGCATACGGCCTGCGGGCCACGGGTTGGCCACCCTTGTGCTAGATGGATTTTCAATGTTAAATTGTAATCGGTTAAGCTTTGCATGCTTCCACATGTTTTGTCATTGTTTCGTCAGTTATGTTGCATATGTGTGATATAATACATGAAGATCTGAAACTCAGGTCGTTAATGTCAAAATATGTGGAATCGTACAAAGTTTCAAAAATTCAAATCCGTAGTTTTTGTTGTATAAAAGATGCAAATATAATATTCTATATTAAACTTTTCCACGTTATGCGCATTCATATAATTCAGTTTAAAATATGTATATGTATTCTACTATATTCAAAATACAATGTAAAAAAATGTAAACTTCAACGAATCAAATTGAAATGCCAGTTTGAGTGTTAATGTCTACTAGAATACGTGAAGATACCAATAGGCAAGCAAACCACTAGTTTTGCCCTAGTCATACCCGTCCTACTATTCTTACTTTCTTCATGAAAAAGAGAATAAAAACAACTGAACTCCAATCGTATTTCAAATATTGACTAAAGTACTTGAAAAGAAAATTTACATGTTTTTAACTAAAACTAAACAGAATATATTGCGAATTAGAATGACTTTAATTTCTTAAAAATGAATACGAGATAGTGAGTAACAAACTATGTGGAAATGTACAGATTTTTATGGGCTCAAATTTAATATTGAAATTTCTTTAAACACGTCAACTTAACCATTTTTAATCGTCAAATTTAACCGTTGCTTTTTTCTTTGTTTGTACAGTCAAAAATATTTATAAAATATACCAAAACTGTTCAGTTCATTGTTATACTTTTTTTGATTACTTTAATTTAAACTGTACATTAACAAACGACTTAAGATAAAAATCCTTAATTGAATCCTTTTGAAACTTAAAAGAAAGTGAGTAATGTAATAATGAGATTTTTTAATCTACCCTTTTATTAATTATCTATTTCTTTTCAAATTTATCTCAAAGTCTTTCAGAATGCTAAATAGATTATAAAAGTTTCAGGGCGTTTTAAAGATCAAAACTTAACATTGATAAAATTTTGTGAAAGGACGTTTATCAGAGCTTTTTTGAGTGAAGTTAAAATACCAAATTGTCTTCTACAAGTTACTTCCCACAATAACCGGCGATATACTTTTCAGCTTGTAACGGCAAAAGGCTGTGCTTTGTGGTAAAAGCTTTTTGGGAAAATATTCGACACAGTCAATTAAGCTTTTAAAACCTCCTTAGGTGAAAGTTAGTCAAAAATATAACCCAGTAAAATATTTTCAAGAAAAGGCTGTACAAGTTTCCAGTAATAAAGTAAAATATTTTACGATAATACTGATTGTACCTTATCAGATGATTTTTTCTACGATTATAAAAGAGTGGCTTTGAACCATCAAGTATTTAAATTTGATTTTTTGATAATTTATACTGAAAATTTCTGAAGAAATTTGTTTATATTTGAATGAATAAAATAGCAACATTTGATTACAAAACAAAGTAATTATTCTTTGATAAGTAATAACATGAAGCATTTAAGCAAAATTGCATATGCCACCTCGCCATAAACAGTTCGGAGATTTTTTTTTATTTAGTTATTTGAAGGAATCAAATAAATTGTAATATTTAATTTAGTTTTCAACTTTAACTAATACTTCTTCTATCATAATAAAATAGAAATTTATACAAAATTCATCAAAAAAATCTACGTCTCGTTATAGCTTCATACTGCATACAGAAAACACACATAATTATTAAATAAATATATTTTTTTGTGAGCATTTAAGTGTACAGTATTTAATTGTAATAAGATTCCATTTGTTTTTTTTTCTATTAAATATTTCACAATTATTCAATAATTTAACTCTAAATGAATGTTTAATTAAGTTTTAGTTTAGATCCAAAAGTTCCAGTTACTTGTAAATTATTTTCATAATTTTCTAACGATTGGTTTAGTACATCTTAGAGTACATTCTATCACATCGACGCAACAGAACAGACATCTGATAGAATACCTGAAGATGCTGAAAAACAAAACTCGGAACATTAGTGAAAGAACACGTGGAATAGTCAAATATTTACTATTCAAATTTCATAAATTAGTATTTTTTTTAAATTGTATAATGAATCCAATTTTATTAAACAAATAAAAAAATATAATAATGATATTAAAAAAACTTGAATACAATATTTATCGGGTCGTTAGTGACTAAACAGTTTTAACAATTCAAAATTGAATATATTATAAATAAATTCAATGAATGAATAATTTTGCTAAAATGAATATGCATTTTGAATTAATAATTTTGTTTAATTAATAAAACGTTACGTTGTTTACTGTACGTTTAGTAACAGTTTATTTTTGTCAATCATTTAATTGATACGTTTACAGAGCGCTGCGTTCGATTTTTAAATGATTTTGTCGATGACTGAATACGACCCTTCAATTGTTTATTTTCTAACAGCGAAACAAATTAAAAACAATCGGTGTATTGACAAAATCAAATTAAAAACAGTCACAAATATTTCATAATATTACACGAGTAAATTGTTTTATAAAATAAGTGCACCAAAATTAATACGTGAGAAGAATTGCAAGCATTATTTTTACATGAAATTTGGTCGAGATTTTGGTAAAATTTTATTTAAGCGTCTACTAAACATCGTTTTGAGATTGTGTCAAAAACTACAGTGGGTGATTGGTTAACGAAGATAATCTCTTCCAAGACTATATTCGCTATCCGGATTGTTCGTAAATTGAAATTCCATTTACTACAGATGAAATAAGTGAATTAGAATAATCTTTTTAGTTCGTTATCTGAATATATTATATGATAGATGTTCGTTGTCCGAGCACTGAAATCTTTCGTGATACATTGTCTGATTTGTTCGCAGTCCGAATTGTTCGTTAACCGATTTTATTTTATACTATACGGTGCAAAACTTACAAATTATTAATTCAATGCTTTTGCACCGTAACATATTAACATATATAAATATAAAATATAAAAATTCAACAAATAATATAAAACAATCAATAATGATTGCAAAAAAGAAAGTCAACCAAGTAAGCTCATGAAATGTCTACTTTAACTGAAAAAATAGCATTCGTCTGAGCTCACTTTCGTCCACATGAAATATGTCAACATCATCAACTCTACTCAATTTCACCATTCCACTATGTTTGACTTTTATTAAGGATACGTCAAGGCCGTTTTTTTATGTTAAATATTTTCTATTCAGCTTTTGACACTTTACATAGTGAAGTTGTACAATGGTATGTTTTGTTTTTACAATTCCATTTGGTTGTTGACAACACATTTATTTGTTTATAAAAAAGTATCAAAATCTCATTTTTTATGATGTTGACTGATAAAATATACAAAATAACATATTACTATACTGGTACACGAAATAACTTCTTTTCAGAAGTATTGCTATCAAAATATTACATAACAACCACGTATTAGAAACTACGTGCATTAAAATGTTACAAAAATCCTTAACTTTGATGAAAATTGATGATGAATTTGCTATCCTATTTTCAGCTATCAACAAAATTATATCAGCAACTTATATTTTCCAGATTTTATCAAAATTACGTTATGTCACCCCCAACGTGTAGTTATTGAATTTAATTACTTAGATCATGTACTATTGACACTTATATAATTTATGATATTGAATCAGTGAAGGGACTTGAGGGAATTTCAATATCAAATTTGAATTGTTGCAACTTTGTACGATCCCATATGTTTTGTTACTTACGACGCGAGTTGAGTTTTTAAGCATCGTCAGGTATTTTGTTACACGGATGCAACAAAACCAACGCATCTGTGAAATTCTATGTCTGTAGATATAAAAGGTGAATTCCATGTTGCGAAAGTTTAAAATATTTAAATAATAAAAAACAATGTATATTATTTTAAAAAAATCATATTCTCCAGTACAGGACTGGTTTTGCTCATTGTGAGTCGATAATGTATTTCCATATTAGAAATGAATTAATATGATCAGTGATATCAAATAATCTGTGGTATTTTTTAATCAGAAATATTTAAATAAAATTTCAGGGCATAAAAATCGCGAAACCAGTTTATCAGTTGTATTAAATATAGCGATGAAAGAACTCTTCGTCCACAAATGCGTGCTTCCGCGTCAACTGGACGCGCAGTCAGCCGACGCGGCCTTAGGATGGTACCGATCCATGACGCTGGTCTCCATGAGCAACTTGAACGCGCAGAGGGTCCTCAAAAGCAGTGAAGCAATAATGTCGGAGCGTTCACGGCAGCTTCGGGAAGGAGGATGTACTATACATCCTTTCAGCGATTTCAGGTTGGTGATCATAGCATATGTTAATATTATTTAGCTGAAGAAGCAACATATTATACAACACAATCTTCTGAATAATAAATAATACACAATTTTTTATCGTTAAAATTTTGTACAATTGCACATGATTTGTCACTAGGTTTCGGACCCAGATTTCGCCTTTTGGCATCTTCAGGCGTTCCATCACACGGACGCAACGTAATTCGCGTTGTTAGTGACAAAACATCTGGAATCGTATAAAGTTTAAACAATTCAAATTTCTACAATTCCATATGTTTTGTCACTAGCGACCCGGGTTTCGCATTTCGGCATCTTCAAGCATTCCATCACGCGGATACGACTTAAATGAAAATCGATATTGAAATTCCATCAAGCACCTTCAGTCGATATAATAAATTAATTCAAATTTGATATTGAGATTCCATCGAGCACCTTCACCCGATGCCATAAATTATAAGACACAATGTTTATTACTTTTTCCTCAATTTTATGTTATTAAAATCAGCATTTTAGTATTTTAAGATATTGTCATTGATGTATTAAAATTTCTATTACGAAAAGATACTCAGAAATACAATGCAGTGTCATCGTTTCTGCATTAAAAATCAAATTTGCACTTAAAATTTAAGTGTTTCTGACCATTGGATTGTTCAGCAAAACTTCTTTCATATTACAGATTCTGATCCAATCGTAATATAATATATGTTCAGTGCCTTCTTTATTAAATATTATAAAACATTATATATATTCGTGTCATAATTATTGGATCTGATGTTCCTATTTTCTCGTTAGATTTCTTGCCAACGTTGTCTGTGATGCTAAAAAAACTCCCTCTTATCCATTCGGATATATCTCTAAAATATAACGTAACCTAACTATTTATTAGTCTTGGTTTAGCTTTATTTTTCGACAAGTCAACGTGAATGTAAATTGTAACGTCGTAAGCTTCAATAAAAACTTTTATTATTTCAAAAATCGCAGAAAAAGCTTAATTCAATTCGATGTACAATTTTACAATTTTTTTCAGCTTAATCATATTATTATTTATGATTTGACTGAAGGTGTTTAATGGAATTCCAATATAAAATTTGAATTGTTTAAAATTGTACACACATGTGCAATCGTAAAAGTTTCTACAATTCAAATTTAATCAATTAATTACTGGTTAAAATATATTTCAACGAATTCTTTTCAAGGATATTAAATCACTTTTATTAAAATCATAGACACCATCGTGATACTATCGTATACAGCCATTGTATTGATACTTTGACGTACGAATAAATATCCCTAATTTTAAATATAATAAATTTAAAAAATGGCATATTTTTTAATGAAAATCTTCATTGCTTTTTTATAGAACAGTGTGGGACTTTATAATAGCTGTTTCAATATACATTATAATAATTATGGAACCATCGATTCTGACGTTTGAGTATACTGGCAACATCGAAATGGAGGAGGTGACTCAATTGGCTGATGTAATCTACGTCATCAACGGTATTCTTTTCTTGGATATCCTCATCAATTGCTTCACAGGATACTATGACCCTGAAAAGAAAATGATCATCCTTGACAGGAAGCGAATTATGATCAATTACTTGAAGACGAAGAGACTTTTCATACACGTCATATTCTCGATTCCCTGGTATATTGCCGCCGACACCCTGCGTCAGTATTTTAAATATCTAGAAACGGAAACATTAGATTTGAGAGACTGGTTTTCGATAGCTTCCATGATAAGGCTGATTAGAATAAACGAACTTACACGCTATTTGCAGGTCTTTGAGAAGCACACGGCACAGAATAAAATATTTTGGAGAATCTTTGATCTGATCATTAAGGCGACGATCGTTCTTCATTTTTCCACCTGCTTAGAGTTGAGCGTTTTCGGTTTGGCTATTAGCCAGTTGGTGGCCGACGCTAAGTTCTCCAACGACTCGTGGGTCGTGCAGGAGAATTTCATCGAAATTTACAACGGGAGCTTTTTGGGGCAATACAGTAAATGTTTGTACAGAGCTTGCAGCTGTCTGTTACTTCAAGGTGATGGGACGTCTATTAATAAAACGTTTGAAGACAGATTATTGGCCAATTTTTTACGGCTGGTTGGCGTTTTTTTTCAACTGTATATACTTTCACACATGTTGCTCATAGTTCGTTCTGAATATTCCGGCCAGCGTAAATACCAGAACACTCTTCACAGCCTTGACGAGCTTGTGCGTCATAAGCGACTACCGTTAGAAAAAAAGAAACGTATTTTAATGTATTTTGAATATAAATATGAAAATAATTTTTTTAATGAGAAGAAGCTTTTAAGTATGCTGTCAGGACAGCTGCAGAAAGAAATAAAAGAATGTCTTGGCAGAAGAGTTGTTGAAAGCTTCCAGTACTTTTCGATTCTTCCCAGACGTATCGTAAACGAAATTATCGAATGCCTCACTACAGATATTTATCTACCCGGTGATGTAATAATCAAAGCAGGATCAGCAGGTAACTCGATGTACTTTTTGGTAGCTGGCTCTGTTGCGATTTACGCTAAAAATGGCGCCAAAATCACCCATCTTGAGGATGGATCTCATTTTGGAGAGATTGCGCTTTTGTCAGAGAATAACGTAAGGACCGCTAGCGTCGTGGCGATCGAAACCTGCGAGCTTCAGGTGCTTTGCCGGGCTGATTTCAAACGCATTTTGTCTCCTCATCCAGATCTGTTCGAAGCTATAAAGAAGTTCTCGCTGGACGAGTTGCCAACACCGGATCAATTTAAAAAAAGTCACAATGTGAATACTGTTCTTCTATAAATTAATATCACGCCATGAATTTGGTACACGTTTTATTGTCGAGCAATTATTACTTATAGGCTTGTGCTTGGCTTAGCATTTACTTATAATATTTGTTTGTATTATTAGCCTGGAGTTGAAGGCGTTTAAGCATTAAAGTAATAAGGTTTTTAAAAATATTATAGTATTTTATGTTGTCACGCTGCGGAATATACTCTGTATGCAGAATGTGACACCTTAGCGGATGGTCGTCGGCACAATTTTGAGCACCCTTGGGAATTTGTGAAATGAGATGTGCATACATAACGTCGCTACTGTTCAATACTTAGACGGAGATCCTGTGACACACAGACACGATTTTTGGTTTTATGTTTATGATAATAAAATGCAAGCACATAATCAAATATCAAATTGTTTTTTTTTTCATGTTTTGGTTCTATGTAAGTTCAATGTAATTATATAATATATTATCTAACGTAAAGACATTTCGTTTCATTTTTTCTACTGAGATAAGAATCGTTAACGAACTGAATTCATCAAAATGTTAAAGATAACAAGAATACGATACATTTTTTCTAAAATACAACTCATTATAGCTATTTTGTTTGGTGAGTACTTTATTTTTTTCTAATAACATACCACATTACTTGATAATTTATCGAACAGTTATATAATCTAATATGAGTGAATTTTCAGCAATTAAAAGCGTCTAGTTCGTGACACACGATTTATCTTGGTTCTTATAACAAATTGACTTCAATTTAAAACCAATATAAAAGCCCATATATATATTTAGATATATGTCTTTCTCTACATTAACTGCTTGATATATTTAGTAGGTAATAAAATTTTAAGACATCGTATGTATTTCTTCCATAAACTAAGTTAATCAGCGAGCAATGGGTATATAATATATTTTTCTTTATTTTTTCAGTTTATTCATTCTGCAACAAAACATCAAAACGATAAAATTTTACAGTTAAAAGCTTTCAATTTAAAAATCACAAGTGACAAAAAATGTCATTCCACATCGCTACATTAAATCGTTCAGGAGAGTTCTTGTGACAGACATACAGATGTATGCGTGTTTTCTTAATATTCAGCAGAGATATGCATATTTTTGTTTAGATTTTGACCTAGGGTAACCACTAATCAGTGTTCGCTTTTAGACGCCTTACATTAAACTCAATGTTATTAAGCCGTAAGCGTTCTCTTTTATTTGTGAGTTTTAGTACATACCCACATTTAAGACGATTAAATAATTATGTTATCACTGCTTTATCGCGTTAATTCTCTATACTAACGAGGTAACCTCTTCAGACTACTTCATTTCAATGGTTTGATTATGTTTAATATACAATTATTTCACTGTCTGTGGCAATGTTATATAATTAAGAGTGCTTTATAGTTGGAGATAACAAGTAGTTAAGTGAAACGATATAGTTAAAGGAATTTTATTATTAACAATTTAATATAATTGATAATGATTACTTGTGTTTAATAGACAGCTTATTGGTTACGTTTGGTTAATCGTACATTATTTTATTTACACGATATTGTACAAACATACGTTTTGAGTGTTATGAGTTCGAAAATAAGAAGATATTTTAACAAAAAAATGCATATGGATAATTTTTTCAGAAGTAAATATATAACGCTTAGTTATTTATTTGGTAAATACACGATAAAAAAATATTAATTAATTAACTCTTACCATTGGCAGACTGGTTCTACACTTTGAAAGAACGAACATTTAATGTACACGATTTCTCAAAAAAATATCCGGAATATACATAATTTTAATATCTACCAAGTAAATGCTATTCAATCAAAAAATAGTAATACCTTTTAAGGTAGGTGGAGGTCACTTCTTGGTGGAAATGCATGATATTTTAAATAAAAAAACAACACCTTTTGTAACTATTTTTCTACAATATATTATATTTAATGGTCAGGACCAGTTTCGCTTATCGCAAGCATTACCCACCGATCCTTATTAGAAAATTGAGTTAAAATTATTTAAAATAAAATGATAACAAGGAAAAAAACTCACGAAACTCTTCCTCACTTTGGGATTACAATAGCATAGATACAAGTGTTTGTTTTAACCTTTTATTTTCTCCCATTTTTTTAATACAATGCAGAGTTGAAATGTGTTATCTTTCAATGGTAAAAAAAATGAAATTGTGACTTTTTCAGTGCGGTGAGAATGTTTTAAATAATGTATGGCATACTTAGCAATATATTATCTCGGAGAATGTTCTGTCACACTCGAACAAAAGATTTACAATTACATAGAAGGGTTTGGCGAACATATTTTTATCGCCCGTTTGAAAGAGTTTTGGGATCGAGTATACTGTGGACCAAAACAAACACGTCGCTTTGAATAAGCGTCAACAAACATTTCGTCCTCGCAAAGTAAAATACAGTGGAACCCTGATGTAACGTTTACGCATTCATCGCCTTTTTGCTTTATTTGTTCATTTAATAAATAAATAGTCTCGGCCATGCACCTTCTAGAATAATGTTAAAATGTTTTGCAATATTTTCTGTCCCACTAAATGACAGCTTGACAGTTTTCTTTGAATGCTTCCGTCTTTTTTTTAATTGTCGATATCGACTCAAGGTGCTGTTTGAAATTTCAAAATCAAATTTGAGCTGTTTAACCTTTGTGAAATTCCATCTGTTTTTCACTAACAACGCGGGTTTCACCTTTCGAAATCTTCAGGCCAATTGTTAATTAAGTCAACAAATTGAAAGTAGCCAATATGGCTACTCAAAAATTTTTTTTAAACATAGTTTTTATGAGGGAGTAAGCCGAAATAGCTATCAACTATAAATCCTATATATTTTGTAGAGTTAAAATACACTGCTATTTTTTCGCCGTGTTTTAATGGTGTTCTACTAAGTAAACGCCATTTCAATCAATGACATCTTCAGTTGTTTTATTACACGATGCAATAGCACTGATAGATATATTTGATTTACAGACGTATAATTAACCTTAAGTCATGTTTTTATTATAAAAACATAAATGAATCTGTAATCTTCAAATAACAATCAAGTTTGAGAGTTTTTCGTTTTAATTGAAGTGCCAAACTGTGAAGAAACTATTACGAGGCCATTTTCAACAGTTGTATAATAAATTTGAATTGTTACAACTTTGTACGATTCCACATGTTTTGTCACTAACGACCCGGATTCTAACGAAATTCTATCACACGGATGCAACACAACTGACTGAAAATGCGGAAAGGCAAAACCCGGGTCGTTAGTGACAAAACATGTGGAATCGTACAAAGTTGTAACAATTCAAATTTAATATTGAAATTCCATCAAGCACCTTCAATCGATATCATAAGTTGTATAATACATATATTAGAATCAGTGTCGTGTTTATCGCACTCATTATCAATTAACAAAACGTGTGTTTTCATTTAACAAACACTTCCTACCAAAATGTAACAGCTATAATTTAAAAAGCTAAGAAGTTTAGTATAAAAAATGAAAAAAAAAATATTGACTACTGACTTTTCCTTATTTTTAGATTTTATCACCTTTTCATTAAAACCCAATAATTGGGATTTCGCTATATTTGTCGCTATAATTTTCATAAACACAATTCTCATAAAGTTCTTTTTATTTCTACTACACAAAAAAAATATTTCATACATAAATTGCTACACTGCTTACACTTTTTTTTTCAATTATATGTTGTAGTTTTACCCAGAAAAAATTGACGTTAATTTCTAAAGACTAAATGTGATGAGCTTTATATTGAAAATAAATAAACATGTAGTCGTAGCGGACCTCTGAGTATGACCTCAAAATTTCAAACAAAAGCACACCTTGTAGTTTTGTATCTGTACAAATGGGGCGTCAAAATTATTATTGATAAAGAGGTAAGGCGATAACTTTGTACAATGTGTAGACCAAAAAGCTCATTTTAAATCTTTCTACCAACATGCCTTAAAGATATCATTAAATTATAAAACATTTGTTATGTTTAAAGCTCGTCATAGGTCGAACTTTTTCAGAGTCGATAACTTCAACAACTTTCATGATATCCCGAGGGCTTTGCGAAGGCTTAACGGGGCGGACCTCTAAGCATTTTCTCTTCACGGAAGCAAATCGTTGATGTCCCTTGACGTACAGTGACAAACTTTTTATGTCTTTAATTCTTTTTAATCCATTTATACCTATTTGCGTTTTTCACATTGACTTCAGAATGAATAATTTTGTCCAACGATGGTTAACCGTCAGAGATACAAAATAAAAAATTGCAGTAATGTATCATTGATTTTCGATAAAAAATTTAAAATGTCAATAATTTTACTAATATAAAACTAACGCGTTCGTTTTTGAACTTTGGTCAGATAGCTCAAGTAAGCTTTTAAAGTATTTACGGTCACTTTTTGGTGGAAAAGCATAATATTTCAATAAATCAAACCAGTTAAGGGAATGTTTAGATACATCATATTATAATATCTGAACCGGTGTCACTTATCGAAAGTATTCAATTAGTTGGCTAACTACATAACTAACTCAAAAATTAGTCTTTAAAGTGTTAACTGTCACTTCTTGATGTAAATGCATGATATATCAAATAATAAAAACATATTTGTAGTACTATTTCCACAATTATATAATAGGGATTAGTTTCGCTCATCGCTCATCAAATTATAATACTCGAGATGAGCAAAACCAGTCCTAATCATAAAATATAAATATATTGTTATTGATAGCTTTTTCGATGTCCACTACCCTCAGAACCATGATTAAACTTAATCAATACTTTTTTCACAATATATTTTATGATCAGGACCGGTTTCGCTCATCTGGAGCATTATCAAGTAATTTGATTCAAATTACAATTGATTCTATTTAAAAATAAATATGAAAATTTTTCGTTAATTTTCATCAGGGATGCACAAACAATGGCCCAAGAACTAAGAAAATAGTTTTCACGAAATGATACAAAATACAGTCAATTTCAGTAAATTAATATATAAATGAAATATGAACGATCTGATATGTTTGATCAGTTGATAATGCTCGCGATGAGCGAAACCAGTCCTGATCAAAAAATATATTGTGGAAATAAGTACGAAAAAAATGTGTTTTTATTATTTAAAATATCATGCCTTTCCATCAAGAAGTGACAGTTAACACCTTAAAAGTGAAAAATATAGTTTATTTTACGTTATTATTTTAAACATGCATTCATCTTCACCGTATCTATGCTATACGCATATCAGCAATTTCTAGATTAAAGATGTTACGCAAGAGAAAAGAATTCTTTGTTATACAAACTATTTTATTTTATTATCTGTTCATTGGATTTAAAGTTAGGGTCGTAACGTCCAGCACAACTGTAAATATTCATGATTTAAAATATATTCAAAGGAAGGGTTGATAAAAAAAACCACAAAATGACAGTTTTGGCACGTTTATTAACACAGCTAAAATATTTGGTCTCCTATTTTCAAATATTCACATTTTTCTAATAATATAATTAAGTTTTGAATGAAACAATCTTTTAATCTTTCAATAAATAATTACATAGTATATTTATGAAAAATTATTAAAATAAATAATTTCTTAATAGCCTGCAATGTTAACAGCTTTGTAATTATTTACAGAATTTATAATTCAATGTGTTTTAACTATTGCAGGGGTTAATTCGGTTGTATCAAATTAATATAAGTTGCAAAAATAAATTAATTTTATTTTCGATCCTTTAAAATACAAATATCATTTTTTTAATTTCAGAAATAGTTGAGTTGCATAATTTACTTATAATTAGAATGTATTTTTAAAATGAAGCTATAATAGGTAGTATTCGATTGAATAAAATTTATATGTAATGAAAATTTAAAAAAAATCGATTACATTATAATTGAGACGATATCATAGTTGGTAAACATTTTTATTAGTAACACACATATATTTTTAGTTTAACTGTAAAACCAGTCTTACGATATATTAAGATTAAATCTTTTTTAAAAACCTCTTTTAATCTAAAGTTATCTTTTTTATTTAGTATATTAAAATATTTTTAGTGTCATTTTATTGGTCATTTGGTCCACGAAATAGCTATTGCAATAGCAAAACAAGACAGTGGTTTTTTTAATCTGACCATAATTTTTAGTGTATTTTTATTGAAGAATGGTAAAATATTGAGATAGAAAGAAATAAAATTTATCTTTATATTTTGAAATTTCAATTTTATTATTTATATATGTTACAATGAAAAATTATGTTTTAAATTAACAAAGAAAAATAAGCATTCAATATATCAATTCAGTTTAGTTTCTTTAAGTTTTATATTTTATTTTATTCATAAGACAAACATTTTGTGTATCTTACTTAGACGTTATTACATTTATTCACTTTCATATACTCATCATTTATATAATTTGAACACATTACTTACAATCTTTTTAAAATTATTGAATGGCAAAATAAAAAATATAAATATACTGTCAGCCCAAATACAAAGGTTGCAGATATCTGACATTCACTCAAGAGACGTATAGTAAAACCTCCATTTACACTTAATTCAGGACCGTGTAATTTGAAATAGTGTAATTGGGGGAGTGAGTCTTATACAAAATTAGAGATATTGTTTTTTTCTTCCGCGAAAAATGCAAAACTAAGATTATTCTTAGTATTGCAGAAATGTAATATATATCTATATTATCTCTGAAGTGATTGAAGAGATACAACACCAAAAGCAATCACATCTTTTTATCAAGAAATAATGACAATTAATAGTATTCACTACTTTTCAAAGAGTATCAAAAGAATTGAAAAGAACCTCAAAAGCAGCTTTAATTCTTACACAAAAGAGCTGTGTCTTCTTATTAAGGGATTTAAAAAAAACATACACATACAAGGGTGTTTACACAACAATAAATAGCCAGAAACTAAAAATAAACCGAAAGGTTTCACAAATGTGATCAAAATTACTTTACAAAGCTATCGATTCTGTATTCAACATCCGTCAAAAATATTTTTACCACATCTATTATAGTAAAACTACACATTTATTTACCACTAAAATAGCGTAATTATTACATGACACTATGTATCTCTACATTATTCTTATAAGCTTCTCAATTTTTTATCAAGTTCTTCTGATGTTCAAAATATAATTTATATTTTAAAACCACAGGATGTGACAAAAGCAGTTATCAAATACACACGAGAATATTTTATCAATTTTAACGTTTTTAGCAATGTTTTAGTAGATTTTCATTTTTCAAATGATAATATTATAGTATTGCTAATAAAAAGAATAAAATATAGCTTATTGGTTATACAAAAACGTTTGGCGATTTCATTTAGTTTTGACAGTACGTTTTGAATTAAATAACGTTTGAAACTTTGGTTGACTTTTGGAACATCGATAGTTCGGAACACTTTTATTTGATGAGATATTTTTAAACTCAAAGCGTAATTCGATAAACCTTTTCTGCTTGTTTATCCTAGAGACTTTATTTTATGAGGTTTAATGAAGGCGCCGATGAGTCTAAGTGGTATGCTGACGATTTTGTTTTGGATAATGTTACAGGCTAAACAAATATATATTTTCTTATTCCTCTACTATTAAATAAATGTTTTATTTAACGTTAAGTGTAGAACGTGGACTGATAAAGTAAAAATTGATTGAAAAAACGATTTTTTATTTTATAAAATGTTTAACTTGCTTTAAAAAAAACGTTTATTTCGAAAAGCTTAAGAAAAGCTCGCTGAATTTCTATATTTAAAATGTTAAAAAAAAATGGTATAAACAGCTTTCGATTTGAAATAAAAATCAGACAAGTGTATAATTTTTTGCTACCAAACACAACCTCCACTCCTGGTACTAGTGTTCGCTTTCAGATGTGATATGTTGTTTTAATGAACTTTAAGTGAACGCGTTCGTACACCATGCAGCAGTTGAACGCGTTTACTAGTGGCTGAGCTGTAGTCGCTATTTTTTAGTGAAAGGTTTCTGAGAAGTTCGACGTTTTATAATAACGTCTTTCACAAATGACTCAATTGAAAAGTGTCCGTATTTGAGGCAAGAAATATCGTTAAAACATTGTCTTTAAAATTGATCAGACTATTCTTGTGTGTTTGAGATTTTGCAATATATGTCACCACACTACACGTTGATGTAGTACTCCCGTGGTTTAAGCCGTTCTCATGGATTCAGTTGGTATTCTCTCCTCTTGTTGCACTTCTCCCTGAGGATATAGCACAGGGCTATTGTTATCAAGATGGCGATGGTGATTCCCATTCCGATGCTGACCCAAATGATCTCCTCATTGATGCCGGTGGTTGACTTTCCTGTGGACAAACAAACGAAAACAAGGTCAACACATACCCGCGTATTTTAATGAAAGTCTATTGGCGTCAGTAGTTTTCTGGTCAGATAAGCATGGGGTAAAGTTTCAACTAATTAAATATATAATTTTCAAAATTAAAGTGTTCAATGCCATTTATCGGTGAGAAGTATTGCGTCATTATTAATAATTGTAATTTTAAGCACAATTTCCAGTTTTTCAATAAATTTAAAGCTGTCATGTCTCTATTTAAAAGTTCAAAGGACGAAAGAATGAAAGTAACTTCGTTGATTTCATACTCTAGATTTTAAGGATCGTATGAGTGGGCAAACGTTTTTGAAGATAAATTTGATGTTTTTTTCCGTACATCTTATGGGAATATCCATAAACTTACTTAAATTCGACCACGAGAAAAAAGCAAAGGATAACTATCGACGTTCACAATTCTTAAACGCATAAGGCGTTTACGTAGGATGTTGCTATTTAATATTTTTACATCCATTCAATGAATAAAATTTCATACCTCAATTTTTTAAATATGGACATCTATGACTAATGCTGACATAAAAAGGAAATACTAAATTAAGGCTCTTCTCAACATACGCTATTTTTAGTAGCTTCATGATCAATAAATTTGACACCAATCATATTTTTAAAAATATAAATTTTAAGCATAATGTCAGCATCGAAAGGTATTAATTTACTACAGTCCTTAGGTCACTCTTGTTAAGAATAAAATAATATAAAAATATAATTGAATTTCGAACAGAACTGGTCATCAATTATTTACTACATTTTGTACTTTTTAAGAATCAGATGGATGATTTAAATCAGCACATTAATAGTTAACTTCGAGCAGAAACCAATAAGTATTTTGCAAATATTCAATCTTCAAGTCTTCAATCTGTAAGTGTTGCAACTTAATCCCCTGACGTAAATCTTTCGACCACGGTTGTAAATATTAAAAAAAACTTTTTTGACGTACATAAGTCATACATCTTAGAAAACAAAGTTACTTAAAATTTTAAAAAACTTTAAATTTTATAACATAAAAACTCCAAAACAACAAATCCAGAAAATATAATGAATAAAATCATTTATAAATTAGACTTTTGTGTAAATCCATTTTTTATGAATATTGCACAATATTGCACTAAAAAAAATAATTAACCCTGCGCTAACCCTTAAGTCCAGATTCAGGTCCCCGTGAGTTCAAAATATATTTTTTATTCAAGTTTCCTTGATTATGATTGTATTTAATATATCTTCTCGTTGGGTTTTTCTCAAACGATTTCCAAATTCAAGAATATTTGGTTAGTGGGCTTAAAACCGTATAATGTTAAGTAAAACACGAATAAGCCTTTTCTAAAATAACGAAGCACACGTAAACTGAATATATGAAATATTTAAATAATTTGGTTTTGTCTACCTTTCAGAGGTCGTTTAAATAGAGGTGACACCATTTTACTTCACTAAGAACATAAAATCAAATTCTAAACGTAAATTATTGCGCTTGCTTGAATCAAATATAATATATACACAACTAACTGCTATCTACCTGTCAGATATTAAATGACTTATATTATATCCATTCATTTGAAAGTAAATTGTATATTTGCGATAAATAGTATTATGTTTTGAGACAACTCCAAAATAAAAAGCTTTTGGATGTCTGAAGTCTTGACACCATTAAAACCTTATTTTCATACACATTAGCTCTAGGATTAAATATATATACCTTCGTTGTACTTAAAATGTGAATGACACTGGTTAGTGGTTTAACAATTTTCAGCAATATTGTATTAGATGTTATTTTTCCATGTAAACCAGGTGAAGAACAACTGAGTATCGTTATTTTAATTTATTAAAGGAGCCTTATTCATGTGATTTCTTATATCAATTGTTTTATGTTGGGAATAAAATTAACTAATAATTTATGATATTTTCTTGCTTGATGGAATTCCTGTATCAAATTTTAAATTTTGAAATTTACTACGATTCCACATGTTCTTTCATTAGCGACCTGAATTCCGTCATATAACATTTTCGGATCACATGGATGTAAGAGGATTAACGTCTGATAGAATACCTGATGATGCCGAAAGGAAAATCCGGGTCGTAGGTAAAAAAAAAACATATGGAAAAGTTATCGAATATCGTAAGTTTCAACAATTCAAATTTTATCATATAATTATTTTAATGAATCTAATTACATTGATTGAATTGGCATTTGCTTGACAGAACTGTTTCGGCTTACAGCTTTTATAATTCTGATGAAGATGTAAGCTAAAATTGCTATCAACTATATATTTTATAAGTTTTTTAAAACTAGTGTTAGTATAGTTATACCAAATTAATTAACAAAATCAAATTATATCTTTAAAGAAATTAACAAAAAAAAATTATGTAAGGAGGGTTTAATAATAACCAAGTGATAATGCTCGCAATATGAGTAACTGAATAATAAATATGTTAGCAGTAAAATTTATTAATGGTTTTAGATTTTTGTCAAAGAATTATAAACTATTTATTTAATCACATCAATTATGGATGTCGTAATCAAGTGAAATATTTCCACAGTTGATTTCATCTGGGCTTTTTCATTGACTTACTTGAAAATTTCCAATTATATTCCAAAAGCAATCAATTTATGATTTGTGACGTTCATTTGTCAAATTAATAATGAAATAGGAATAATATCACAGCATATTGAGATTTAATAGCAAAATTAGATGTCTTTTATTATATTTTGTCACAAATTAACTTTTGTTCACATATAAAACCGCTTTGAAAATCGCGCTAAGCTTAACGCCATCTGAGAGAATGTTTTTCTCATTTTTTTATAAAAAAAACACCCGTGCTTCATAAATATTATCATATTAAAAATCATCTTGACAGAAAACGAGAAAAAAGCAGCAAGTTTGTTACAACGCTAAGTGCGTCATGCCTGTCGAGAATTTCAACGTAATAATAAAATCTATGTCATAATACAAAGTTTCACTTTGGAAACTTTAAATCAGGCACGAGGCCGTAAAAACTTGTACAAGCTTTTAAACGGACAGAAAAGCTCGTCGCCATGCTTTGAAAAGAGATCAGACAACATTTTAATATTTAATATGTTTTATACCCTGTAAATATGGCTTATAAATTTTTCTTATGAGATATTGCGAGCATAGAAAATATTCCGATAAAAACTGCTCCTGCAAAATTTTTTAGCCGTTTCTTGAAAGCCTAAAAGTTTTTTTTTAAATAAATTATTTTGTTTCGTATTTTTCAGATATTAAGAATTCATAACCCTCATCTTGGCTCAAGCGACAAATTATAATACGAGTTTTTGAATGTGAAAGGCGTTGAGACTAATACGTTGAATTTTTATTATTTATGTATTTTTAATGGAAAGTTTTTTTACCAAGATTTGTAATATTTCAGACACATTTGCATTCAATCAAGGATGTATTGACTGTCATGTAATAAGATGATAACATGTGTCAATCATTTTAGTTTACGTTATCTGCTTGGTCGTTATTTCAGTGGTACCATCATTGGATTCGGTAGTAGCTTGAAAATTTAATTTCCAACACAAACATCATAAATGGTTATTTCAATAGAACTAAGGATTTTTGTTCTAAAGCATGGATGTTTGTTTTATTTAAAATATCCTCCTACTCATCTGATCTTTAATAACAAACATAGCGTTATGAGAGCGATGAGCTTTAAATTTTCTTACCTGAGCTCTGTTTTTTTCGTAACACTCAGAATAAAAATAAAAATAATCAGTTCGTCTAGAAAAAATTTCATAAAGCATAATTCTGATGAGAGCATAAGTATAGCATAAAGCTTCTTTTCACGGCGTAGAAAAAAACATTCAAAACTAGATCCATTTGCTCAACATTAGAAATAGCCATGACATTTAATTCTGTCATGTTTAAAAATAAGATAAATTTTAATAGTGTCAAGCCAATGAAATGAACAATGTAAAAAGAAGATGAAAATCAACTATTTTATTATTCTAATAGAAAGTTTATCAATTTTAGTGGCACTGGTTTGCTTCGTAGAGAGTTCAGTAAATGAGTTCTCATAATTTTTTTCATAATACTGATGGCTAAGAACACAAGTCTTTACAAATTCCACCCGCTATAGCTGTAAACAGCTTCTGTTTCAAAACCGTATTCCATTACTCAATATTGATAAAAAAGGATTTGCCTTGTTATTTTGTTGGTTTGACGTATGTTATAACGACACGGATTTTTTGAATGCAACTTTTTTTGCGGTTACAAAAAAAAATTTTTGGCGTTGAGAAGAAATGCAATTTACTCAAAAGGTTGTTAGTTCGAGTAATATTAAATATACTATTTATCTGTATCCTTAGAATCCGCAAAAACAGAATGGTTGAATACACATCCCAGTAAATCCATAGATGAATCGAGAATATCTTGTGTCTTATATGTTACTGCTTATTTATCGAATGCTTCAAAGTTTGACTTGATTGAGCGTGGTTTATTGAGCCTGTATGAGGGCGGACTACAGTAAATAGCTCGGCAATCCTACACTAAGTGATTTATAACTTTTCTTATTTTTTATTTATAGGATGTTTGTGCGTTGCTATGCACGCACATACGTGTGTGAGTATAATATATGGGTATATATTTTGAAAACTACTTTTAGTTCACTTTCGCGTGGGTTGTTTGTGCATATGTTTATTTGTGTGTGCGTTTATAACTGGAGATGTAAATATAATAATAATGCATATAGTGTTCACGTGAACTGGATGCACTGTGGATTGCACCAAAAGCTTCAAAAAATTTGGTAAAAAAATAAGAACTTTCACTTAATCAAAAGCCTGTTGCACCACAAGCTCGCTGAAAGCTTTGGAGTTCAAAAAGCTCCACCGTTTGTGAGTGTCCTCCAAGAGTGTTTCTCATGAAAAAGACTTAAATTGCTTTCAGTTTTCTAAAAGCCCGCTGCACCAAAATCTCACTTAAGGCTATGGTATTCAAAAAATGAAATTTAAAATCTTCACATTAACGTGTTGCATATTTAAAAGAATTAAAGAGCTGAGCTGTAAGTTTACTTAATGCTTGGGAAAAGTAATAGCTTTTAATTTAAAATTCAAAAAACCCCAAAAATGCCAATGTATAAAAAGATGAAATAAAGCAGGGATATATGATCATATATGTTATATTGGATCAATATGGTATCCAAAAATAAAAATATTCTGTTTGTTGCGACCACAAATGTAATCAAACTTTTTGACCAATTTATCCGATGACATATTTTACCGTTGAATTTGTTACGGTATTATAGAAGAGTATTTAAAACAATGACTATTTTGTGGATTTTAATTGATCCGTTTTTATCCTCAAATAGACATATATATTATGCCACACAAAGTGATGTATTTACAACAAAAATTCAAATCTACATTTTAATCAAAAGAAGCTATAAAACTTAAGTTGCTTCACATATTGTGAGCTGAAAAGACATTAAATATAAAAGGTATAAAATAGAGTGTATGTATGGAAATTGAATCTTCCTCTTATCAAAAATGGAAAATGTATGTTCTTTTAAAGCAGTTTAAAGAAGTCTCCGAATAAATTTGCAACCTTTTTATCAGATATCGATCGATTTTGATCGAAGTGAGCATATAATTTTAAAACTCTATTTATGTTTTCTTTTTTTTTGTTAAAGATTGTTATCAAATATTATATTCAAATTCGTATTAAAATATACAGGGCAAAACAAAAATATCATTTTTTTTTATTCTATGTTACTTTGAGTGTTACTTTTTTAGAATTTTGACTGATGAGAGAAGCGAGAGAAAGAATGTCACTTTATAACATATGGAAAAATTCAATGCAAATAATACTTCAAATTTAACGCGCAAAAAACTACAAAACGTAAGAAAAAATAACTTTTTTTATCTGTTGAAACCCGGTGATAGCAGGAAATAGTGATGAACATGAAAAATTAAGTGGATATTGCTAAAATTTAATTCCTTCAACTCGCATCGATTGGCTGAGGGCTTTTAAAAATATACGTTCATGGTTTAAGCGGAAAAATCACTTTATAAAGCTTTTGAATTATTTTTTGGTGAAATGAAATAACAAATATGTGAATTTTATTTTATCAAAATGTATGGTTTGTGTTTGTGTTCAAATGGATGGTGTCACAACGATTTGGAAAATTTGTTTTGTAGAAAAATTTCTAGAGTTTTTCAAAATTTAATCCTGATAACCAAAGGTGAAAGAGTAGTATAACTCTGTTTTAAAAATGATCAGAGCCGGTTTTCATGCACTAAATGATGAAATATATTTTATGTTTCCTCAAGCATGTGCTTGACTACTAACGGGTGTAGCCCAACAACGGCTTTAATATAACTGCTAGTTACTCAGCTTTTTAGAATCTTTTTTAAGTTAGGGCTAGTGACAAGCGCATTAAAGGTATTACACGACATCTATGCCTTCGAAAAAAAATATGCAATAAAAAAAACAATTTGCTAATATTTCAATTCTTGTGTTCAAGCCTGTGCCCACGTCATGACGTAAACATCACCTAATAGGAATGAAACATTATATCGTGGTCGTCGGTAAAACTTGGAATTAATTAGTTGAAGTTGCTTAATAACAAATTTTATTTTTATTTACAAAACTGTGAAAACAGATACGATACACAATGAAGATTATTCTAATATTTATGAGAACGTGTGGGATGTAATGTGAAAGAATATTGGTTCTGCGACGACTAAAAGTCTGGAAAAGTATTGATATTATTAATCAATACTACCTTAAAAAGTGTGATAGCCATGAAAGCTAAAGAGATTTGACAGTACTTATATCAAAAACGTCACAACACAGTTAAGTTCCAACCAATAATCATCATATTGATAGCCTACCAATGACAATGTATTTTTTGAAAGCGTCTTAATGGAACGATGTACATTTTTATCAAGGAAATATGTGGAAAAAATAACGTTCTAAATAATTTATGATATCGACTGAAGGTGCTTGATGGAACTTCAATATTAAATTTGAATTGTTGCAACTTTGTACGATTCCATATGTCTTATCACAAACGACACGGGTATTCCATCGCACGGATGCAACAGAACTGACTAAGCTGTTCTGTTGCATCCGTGCGATGGAATACCCGGGTCGTTTGTGATAAGGCATATGGAATCGTACAAAGTTGCAACAATTCAAATTTAACGTTCTAAATGTTTATATAAAAAAAACAATCCATAAGACAACAATCATTTTTTTATTAGTATTTTCTAGATATAACTCTATAATGATCAGATAAAATTGTGAAAGCATTTACCTATTCAATCTTTATTAATGGTTTATGATAAGTTTTTCAGGCATCCAATATTGTCAAGGCTATTATTAAGCAACCTTTTAACAAAGCTTTAACCACTCGATTCAAACCAGTTGATTCATAAAATTATAGAGATATCTTGTTTGTACTGCTGTTTTTAATGATTGTTATAAATACTGAACGCGTTTGATTTTAAAATTTATATATTAAAACACAATGTGTAGTACTATTTCCAAAACATGTAAATATTTTCATTACTAATTGTGGATATTTGATTTTAAAATGCATTAAGATACATTTTGTGTGGTATCAATAAATTTTAAACAATATCTAAATCATTTTATTGTTAACTTGATAAGTATTTACTTTGAACTTAAAGCTGCTAATATAATATTTTTTGATACTGTTTTCTGGTTTTAATATATTAAACTTTATTGTCCAAATCGCGAATCGTATAAGGAACTATACGGCAGCGTTTAATTTAATGTTAACACAAGTTAACAATATTTACAGGCAACAGTTTGACTTTGATAATTACATCTTTCAACATATATTTCTGAGACACTATAAAAACAATGCTTATATATATTTGAAATATCTTTCAAACGTTTAATACAAATGAGTCTGGCTGAAGTTTCTTTTACTTTTACAACTACCCTTATACCAAAAGTAATAAACAAATAAAGATAGAAATAAACAATACGGTGCAATTTTTCATATCGATACTAAATCGATTTTCATGCTCAATGCCACAAGAATCAAAATAAAAAATATGAGAAGATTCAAATAGAAAAAATGTAAGAAGATTTAATTAAAATACTTTTCTAAATACGATTTTTTCAATCAATTTTCATTGATAAGTTAGATATTTAAAAATACTTACGTGGAAATCCAGCTACCAAACAGAAAAAAATACGATAAATTTATTGAGAAGGAAAATTTATCCTCTTGACACAACAGCCGGTACAAATTTAATATCTATTTCAAATTTAATAATAGTTTGTTTAACAAAGGAAACGGATTGAAGAATACTTCAGAAGCCTAACTTGAGAGCTTTGGGGAGGGTGGAAATTGTTCGATTGTTCAATAGTGTTAACGATTAATGAAAAATAATATACTTTTACACAATTTCTTGTTTAAAACATGGAAGCTTTTATGAAAAAGAATAACGAATCTACTTAACATCTATCACAGAAAAGCTTAATAAAATTGAGCTCGTTGGTTCATTCAAAATTGATTTAATAAATGTGAAGTAAAGATTAAAAAAAACAGCAAAACTTGAAATTACTATGATTTTATAGAATTCTTTTGTTGTTGTTATTGATTCAATTATAAATTTAAAGGCATGTGTGAGCAATTAAAAAAAGTACCTTTTAAATTTTATTGTTTTAAATATTGTTAATAAGTATTATTTAAAGCAATTTAGAAATTTATTGACTGAATTGGCATTCACTTGGTAGAACTCTATTATAACACGTAGAAAAAAATAGCAATGTATTTTAGTTCTACAAAATTATTTAAAAAAATATACATGATAGCTATTTTTTTTTAAATAATTTTGTAGAACTTAAATACAATGCTATTTTTTCACCGTGCAATTTAGAAATCATTCAAATTAGTTCATCTTTATGACAACTATTTGTTATTATAGTAGATCTTGTATTTTGATCACTTTCTAAAGAAAATATTTTCTATCCTTCTTAAGAAAAGATTCAAAGCGTAAGTATAATTTTTGCTCCCACTAGGCTGTACAATAATTGAATTTTAAAGTGTAATTGAAACAGCTTTTACTGAATAAAACGGCGTTTTACAAAAAGGAATTGGTAATCTAATTACGCATAATTGATTAAAAGTCGTGCTAAAAAAGATTTAATTATTTTAAGCGAGCTTTTATCGGAATATTAAAATAATCACTTTTTTTATTAAAGCTTATTCTATTTCGGAATGAAGTACAGTAGATTAAATGTACAGTTTTGAACGAGTGTTATATGTAAATGAATCAAATAATTTTACATATGAATATATACTGTAATCAAGAGAATTATATTTCATACGTTGAATTGCTTCTCATCAATATTCAAAATATGAAATTAATCAGGGCGATAAAACTCTTTTTTATTTTAAGGAATGATATTATACAATGACTAATAATTGCCAATTTTAGGCTATCAATTTGTTCAATAGTATTTGATTCAAACCAAATATAATGCGCTTTTAAAACCCTACATTGTCACTAATAAATATTTCATATAATGATATCTCAAATTTTCTCCTACCCATTGGATCCATAAACCGGCAATTAAAAGCAATCTGATTAGAATTATTGAAGTAGTAAAAGTAGGAATTATCAAATAATATCAGTCGAAACAAACAAACATAAAAACAATGTCAGTTATGTTGAAAATTCAATTTTCAATAAATTTGTAAATACAGCTTACTTTTCGCTATTTCAAAAACTACATCAAAAGTTGTTTTATTCAATAAGTTTTACATTAAAAAATAATATACAGTCAACCTTTACATAGCGTTCAGTTTAATCAAGTTTTTTCCAATAGCGTTTTTGGCGGTCTTTTCGTATAGCAGTAAAAAAATATAATGGTTTACAATTGTAAATATAATTCATAAGTCCATGAAACTGCTATACGAAAGGACCATCGCAAACGTAGAGGAAAAAACTTCATTTGAAATAGACGCTATAGAAGGTTTGACTGTACACTCAACTCTTTTTTACACGGCTTTGAGAAAGAAGAGAACTTATATATTTTTAAATGAATTAACTAGTTAAACACTATTCCCAAAAAACAATTCTATTATGACTGGACTATACTTCCGCGTTGTTTGAATACGTGGTATTATATGGAATAGAGTATAGGAGACAATCAAAAATTTTACCAGTCTGTCATAAATATGAACGTATTTTATCCAGAAGCGACGACGAGTACTATATATTATTAAAATAATGTAAAATATTATTTTTCTTTAATTACTTAATTACATAAATATTTTTTTGGTGGAAATAAAAACTTTTTAAAATTTATTTAATATTTGGTTTTAATTATCTTTTCACACAATCCGGTATTTGAAGACTTTTAAAAGCAAACAATTTTTGGTTTTTCCATATTCAATCTTTATTTTTTATACAGTTTTTTGTGGAACAAATCTACCATGTTAAAAAAACTTTGGTGCTTAGCAATGTAATACAAAAAACACTATTTTTTTTATATTATTCTGATAAAAAAATACGATACTAACTCAATCAGGCATTATATGTTTTGTCTCGGGAAAGTTTTCTCTGTTGAATAAATTTCTGACAGCAGCCTAACCTTTTTATAGAGTGTAATCATAGACAAAGTAAAATCGGATGTTAACAGCTGTTTGTTTCTTCGTGCTTCTTATTGCTAGTGGTTTTTTTTTATAAACACATTGTGCATTCTCTTCTAAATGTGTCTCAATGTTTTTCCAGCTCCAAATATTGTGAAATATAAATTTCTTTAGTATTTCCAAAGGAAAACTAGTCACAAATCTTGATTATGATTTATAATTTAATTTAAAATAATCTTAATTTATAAGCGCAAAAACCGCTGCTTACCAAAGATGTCAGTAAATGATATCTTTGGTAAGCAGCGCTTTTTTATATCAAAATTAATAAATCAAAATTAGAAAAGACTCCTGAATCTAAGTAGTGCATTTTTATTTTCAACAAACAATCGTAGAATTATTGATTCAAGAAAGCCAGTTGCTTCAATACAATATTTAATTATGATGTTAACTATCACTTGATTTTAATATTTTATAATTTCCAACAAACCTAACATTATATATCCTACTGAATAACAATTTTACCGGAATTATTAAGTATTTTTTCAGACAGAAAAGCACTAGTACACTTTTATATTTATTGTATAATATGTTTTTGTTTTGAATATAAAAAAGATTTAAATACAACCGTCAAAAATATTATACCAACGTTGTCTGTCGATTGAAATTTAAATATTTCACTTTCGTATTTTACATTTAAAAATGTTTTTGGGTAACAATATAATCCGGTATTCAATGAAACTTGTTGGGAGTATACGGTGGCAATTTTCAACAAAGCTTGGAAGCTCTTTGTGCAAACACCTTTGAAAATGTTTTTGATGTAAAAAAATACTGTCGACCTTACTTAGTTATAATGTATGAAGGAAAAATACTGAACATGTTTGAATAAAACATGAAGTGCTGTTGTGTTTCTCTGATGAGTTAAATGTTTATTTTACATCATATCATGTAATATAACGGTAAAAATTTATGTTTTGTGGATATTTAACTAAGAGTTTTCAAATAGAATTGAACAAAATGACTCTTTTTCTTTTATATGATTTTGTTTCACAAAAGTTTCAAAAACATCCATAAAAATAAAATGTCTCACTTGTATTTACTACAATAGATCGAAAATCATTTTTTTTATAAAGTGAACATTGGTAAATATATACCGCTTTAGAGAAACAAAATATTTTGTTAGTGTGTATTAATACTTAATATCTTGGAAAGCAAAAAGAAATGCTTCACTCGATGGATATCAAAGAGTTTCTTATAACAAAAGTGAAATAACTTTGTAAGCTAACTGTTCTGCAAGTTTAGCAAGCATGGTGATCACTGTCTTCTCAAAGTATAATTTCGGTTTTATTTTTCCTAGATCTTCGTGTACGTTAGAATGCCAATTTATCTTATGATACAATATACAATCGTGGACAATTGAATTAAATACAATTGACCACCCAATTTATCACCGGAAACAGTGCATTTAATGTCAACTTACGTGAGCTTTATTGTAAGCTTGATTTAAATTGTCCATGTTGTCATAAAAATCATGATCCAAAATGAATTATTTGTGATTACCAAATCACGTCCGATGAAAACGATGTCATGAATTTTCATTAATAAATAATTGCGATTGACATAACAGACATTAAAATTAAGTTTCTTTTTCAAAAACATTTGACCAATCTAAAATATTATATTTTCGAACTCATTCTATATTTTTTTTTATAATTGACTATAAATATTTTTTTAACTTTTATTGTTTTTTTTTACTATATTTAAATATAAATACATCACCGGAAAGGTTTTTCTTCAGTGTGATAATCACGAGCAAATAGAAAAAGGGATTCTTGAATTTACTTAAACTCGCAAGTGTGGTTTTAACGCAAAACCAAAATAAAAAGCAACCTACAGTTAGATCTTCATGAAAAGGAATATTTGATACAATCTCTGAATCAGATAAATAATAAATTTACCATAACAAAGCTGGGCAAAACTCTGTCGACTTAACTTCAACACGACTTTTTAACGATTATTTATTTATTTTTTCTCAAAGCTAATATAAATTCAAAAACAATCTTGGTTTCACATATACATGTATATAATAGTAATCAAATTGCAAAATAAGGAACAATAGAATTTTGAAAAAGTTCGTAAGATTTTTCATGAATATTACATATTATTTCATATCATTATTTAAAATTTTTTTTAAAGTGATTTCATTTTCAGAAAGTTTAATTTTTTCTATGCATTAGATTATTTTTCCAATCACAGGCTTAAATACGCTGATAAATAAATAATTATTTTTAATTGGATTTTTTTAACAGTGTGTGGTATCAAAACATAATAATATTACTTTTAAGGTGTTGACTTTTACTTCTTGATAGAAAGGCATGATATTTTATTTAATAAAAACACATTTTTAGTACTTATTTCCACATATATATTTCAATATATTTTTTGATCAGCATTGTCAACAGATAGAATACAATTTACAACCAAGTCTATTCAAAGAAAATATATAAATAGACTTATTTGTAAATCGTATTCTATCATTTGATAATGCTCGCGATGAGCGAAACCGGTCCTGATGAAAAAAACATTATGGAAAAAAGTACTAAAAAATATGTCTTTTTATTTAAAATAATGATGATGAAATAAAATGTTTTATAAAACTGGAATAGTTTTTTTCCAATTGGAGATTTCATTAAAAATTATATTGGAGTCAAATGGAAAATAGACGGTTTTATTACATAAAGAAAACAAAACAGGTGGTCATGAAAAGCTTGTCGTAAATATGATTTGAATATATTTTAAATAGTGAAAAAAACATTTTTATTACTTTTTCCTACTGTACATTTACAATCAGGACCGGTTATGCTCATCGCGAGCATTATCAACTGGTTACCATGAACGAAAAATGTCCTGATCATGATATATATTATGCAAGAAAATACTATAAAAATATGTTTTTATTATTAAAAATAACATGCCGTTCCATCAAGAATTGACAATCAAAACTTATTGAGTGATTATTTGAATATATTATACTCTGATTTCATGTCTGACATTTCACTTTTATTTAATATAAGAATGACAAATTTTCTTTAAAACAAAATATGGTCTGAAACATTAATGTCGATTTTATTCATGAATCTTTCATTTGACAAAAAGTTCTTTTATTTATTTAAGCTTGAAATCTTCACCAAAGTAAATTTGTTTAAAAATATCAATGCTATTCTCGGACTACTTTGACTTCATATTCATATTATATTTGAAACAATTTTAATTTTCAAAAGGAACCAGTAAATTTTTAGTGTTTCTGTATTTCATGGTTATTTTATTTTAGCTATAAACCATAAGATTATATATTGAATGAATTAAACATATGGGAAAATCTCTAATTTAAAAAAAAAACAGACATCGATCGACAATCTTTTCTTACTAACATCACACACTCTTTTAAGTTTTTAGTGAGTTAAATTTAGTTTTTCTTTTTATTCGAATAAAATAAATTTTGGGTTTTGAATAAAAACTACGTGTAATGCCGATCGATTAGAGATTTTAAATGTTAAATTATTTATAAGTGACATCTTTTATGGAAATCAGATATCACTTTTATCGGACACATTTTTGATAATCTAACTTAATCTGTTTTTCAAATTCATAGACAAAATATGAAATTAAATGTTTTATTTTAGCAGGCACAGTTCGGGCTTTAGTCTAGTGGTTAATATCGTTGGTTTTGGTTACGATTGTCACGAGCAAGATACCAATTAAGGAGAGCTTAATATTTTTTTAATAATTGCATTGATACATGTAATGTAATGAGAATGAAAAGAATATTGTCTAATATTTATTTGAATAAGAATGATTCTTAATTGAAAACAGTCTTTACAAACAGTTTTTAATTCTATGAACGTGCTCATGATTACTATCATATTAAATAAAATAAATAATGGGACAATTAGTAATTAATGATTTTACCAAACGCATCTCATTCCTTTTGACCGTTAAGAACAATATTTTTGCTACTATTTTACGATAATACTTTCTGTTTATGCGGTGAATTAAGCAATTAATTACTCGCGCTTACTTTCCGATAAAAAAATATTCGAGCCTCGTCCATGATGTGTCACGATCACTTCCACTCATTTGTTTCTCGGGATCGTAGCGGGGACAATTGACTGCCCAATGATCTTGTACTAGTCTCGCCAACCAAAAGATAGACTGACTGAAGTAATTATCATTTCATGTATAAAATCTTATCTTGAGATAAACACTTTACACATACTGGTCCAAAAGTTAAAGATAAAAATAATTATGTACTATTACGAATTCATTGATTTAAATCTATTATATTAAACATTTAACTTGAATATCAAAAATATGTTAAGTAGTTTTTTAAGCCATTAAAGCAACCATGCTAAGCTTTTATGCAACCAAAAAAGCTTTTAAAACTTACTTGGCGTGTACGTAAGCTTTCTCAGATCGCATTTTCTCTCTAAATAAATAAATAGAATAGATG
The DNA here is from genome assembly GCA_028555115.1 of Himalopsyche japonica. Lineage (NCBI taxonomy): Eukaryota > Metazoa > Arthropoda > Insecta > Trichoptera > Rhyacophilidae > Himalopsyche > Himalopsyche japonica. The sequence goes on along the minus strand of JAHFWJ010000097.1, from coordinate 202,600 downwards.
AAAAATGACATCGTTGATCGTATATTTTACTTTGACAATGTTTGCAGACGTAGCATTAGTTATGATTGGTGTCGATTCTGCAGACAGTGAAACTATTTAATGAGATCTGAACAAAAACTTATAATACATTGAATATTGTATATCAGTAATAGCTGCAAATTTCTCGAAATGTTATATTATATTGAAACAATAGGCTGCATCGCGATATCGCATATCTAAACTATTCAATTAAAACACGATGAAATTGTTGAAAGCTTAAAATTTTTAAAAGCTTATCCAATAGTAAGAAAACTTTTCAAAAGCTTACCATTGTAATTATTTTGGTATATTCCAATCTTTCCTGCGACACGGGCTTGGGCTGGTAGTACTACGCTTAGTAGGAAGGTTGCCCATATTGGTAACACTGCACCTGAGAACACAAAAAATCTATTAATAAAATTGATATTGATTTGGAAAGTAAAAAAGAAAATCGAAATGCCAAAAAAATACCTTAGACATAAAGCGTAAAATATACAGTCATCGACCACCTTTCATTGGTGATCCACTCATCAGTTGAAGAAAATAAATAGGTATTCAAAATAGTACGTTGAAACTATTTCTTCTTACATGCCAATTGCAGCAGAATATTAATAAATAGTTGAGTTATATATTTGTGACTACGAAATTTGCTGTATTTATGACAGCACTGATCTAAATTGCTCAGTATTCATCTTTTGTTACTCTTTATCGATTTCAATTTAAATGAGTAAATTCATAAAGAAAATATCCATGTTTATATATTTTACTTTTAAGGTGTTAACTGTCACTTCTTGATGGAAAGGCATTATATTTTAAATAATAAAAACACATTTTTTAGTACTTATTTCCACAATATATTTTTTGATCAGGACCGGTTTCGCTCATCGCGAGCATTATCAACTGATAGAATACAATTTACAAACAAGTCTATTTATACAAAACAAAAAATTAATTTGAGTTAATGGTAACAGGTGTACAAAACCATGGGTACAAGAACTAGGAAACGATTTACATAAAATCATACAATATTGATACAAATAAAGTAAATTAGTATAAAAATTAAATGTTCACAATCACTTATTAAGAATTACAATTACAATTATGGTAAATCAATAATCCATTAGGAGCTCTAAACAATATATTTTAGACTATAGACTTTTTTTTAGTATTTTTAAATAAGTTTCAATAAAACTCTGCTATCAAACTTTTGTCCGATAACTGTATTAGTTATCTTAGTCTTTTAACTCCCTTTTAAAAAAAAGTAATTAAATAAAAATACTTCACGCATCGTCTTTGAAAGAATATTAATGAGTTCAAAATAGATATAATTAAAAATTACGTTTTTATATTCTGAAAATTCTGAAAAATTTTCAATTAACAAGTGTAGAGTGCTTTTGTTAATTTAAAACGTTGAATTGGCATTTAAGTATCTTCTTTGAAATAATTACTTTTGATCTTTTAGCGAGGATTCAAAGAAAATGAATATCCTTGTTGAATCCATTTTCCAAGCTATTTGTAGCGTTGTTTTTTAATTATATTTTTTTTTTGAGTTGCTTTGAACGGGAACAATATTTCGGAAATCTTTTAAATGAGCCATGATTTAATTTATCTAAGTAATATATTGATCGGATCATTAGTGTAGTAATGCATAAAAAACAAACATACACACATATATAGACTTATAAATATATAGATGTTTGAATTCTTTCTTAAAAGTGTTTCATTATTGCTTTTTTACTCTAAGTAAATTTTTAATTCGTCCTTAATGTTTTTCAAATCATTAGTAAGAGATCATATCATTTTATTTTTGAACTTATTTATAATGCCTGTAGATTTCAAAAAGTGAATGCCGGGTCATTTATGAAAACCATGTGGAAATCGTACACAGTTTCAACAGTTCAAATAAGTTAAAGAAATATTAGAGAAGCGTTGGAATATATATGTTACTGGTCACTTTTAAGGTGTTAACTGTCACTTCTTGATGGAAAGGCATTATATTTTAAATAATAAAAACACATTTTTTTTAGTACTTATTTCCACAATATATTTTTTGATCAGGACGGGTTTCGCTCATCGCGAGCATTATCAACTGATCAGTTGATAATGCTCGCGATGAGCAAAACTAGTCCTGATCAAAAAATATATTGTGGAAATAAGTACTAAAAAAAATGTGTTTTTATTATTTAAAATATGTTACTGGTGTATTCGATTACAGTTTATGAATTAAATCAAATTTTTCCTTAAAGTAACTGTATTGTTAGTCATCCTACGAACTTATTGAGTGATGTGTTATGCTATGTGTTAAATAAAATAATAACATAATTATTCTTATTTCTTTCACAAAACATTATATCTTGTAAATATATTAATTGTACTTATTAATTTATTTATATAAAAGAAACTCGTTACTAAAGGAAGATAAAAGCTTTTTTAAGACATGTTGTTCGGGAAATTTGATCAAAGAATTTTCTTTCAATCTAATGGTATTAATATTTTTCGTAAACACTAGAATGAAAAGATGTGAAAATTTGTTTGGAACATTGATATTAGAAAATTTGTGGTAAGCTTTGTTTCATAAGTATATTCAAATTTTAAGTTAGAAACTAAACCTACTTATGACTTGTCGAGTAAGTCGTGAAAACCATACATGCGAGTGGGTTATTATTTCGTAATAGCAAATATAAAGCAATTTTAAATCTATAAAACATAAATATTTTAGTTATCATCAATCCGTTGAATTTGTAAATACATTCTTATACTCAATTGCAAAACTTTTACAATTTTAAAATTAAAGAAAAAAATATTATTTGTAACTAAACTTTTTTCAAACATCACAAACTTTTATTTAATCATTACCAGGTGTACAAAACAAATGGTACAAGAATTGAAATATTGATTTAATAATTCAAAATATAACGGAATGAAGTCAAATATGACAGAAAAAGCGCTTTTAGTTCTAACAATATAAGTTTTTTTATTATATGAATATAATGTTTATACACAATAAAGTTGTAGTTTACAATTAGAAAAGGACATCAGAACTTTTTTGCAGTAGAATTTTTGTTTTTAACTTTTTAAATATACCAAAAAAAGTAAGTTTTCATTTTTAAATAATAAAAACACATATTTAGTACGATTTCTACAGTATGTTTTATGAACAAAAGTGGTCCTGATGATACATTATATTATAAAAATAATTCTTAACATGTGTTTTTATTTTTTTTAAATATCAAGACTTTCCTTCAACAAAGCGTAAACCAAAACAGCTATCAACTATATACCTTGTAAATTTTGAAAACTAAACTACATTTCTATTTTTTATCGAAGGTGTTTTATTATATTGAATAATTGACAGGGTTTTAGGTACACATGTTCGATGAAAGCTTAACGTGAAACAGACATACAGCTTTAATTAATAAGAAAATCTTACATCAAATTTGCATTTGTAATTTGAATTTACAATCTCGAATCTTAACTTTTAGTTTCCAGCTTTATATTGTAATATTAAACTAGAATTACTTTTGTTTTAATTACTTTGATTTCTGATATAATATTTTTATCACTTACACATGTTACAATAATCTGAACAACAAAATTGTGCTGTAATTCATTAACTTGAGAAGAAAGTTTTTATTTAATGTGTACTGAAACACAGTTGATTCAAGAACCGAGACCTTATCAAAACTTATATTTATATTGATACCGCAAGAATTTGCAAAAGTAAAAGAAAGTTTTTTTTTTTTCAAAAAATATAAGAAATCGATTGGAGCAGCTTCATTTCCATCGTTTAAAATGCTTGCAACGAGCAAAACCGATGATTATCATTACGTTATTAAATGTGAAGAGATTTCGAAAATATTTGTGATTAATTTATTCAAATTTAATACCTGCTCCACAAAAAATTACGATCAACAATTAATTGATTTGATCATGAAATGAAAAATGCATGTATAGAATAGACGAATTCAGTGGCGTAGTATAAAACAAAATAAAATTAGAATTATTTATTAAATACATTTCAAACTGAGTTGAAGTATTACATCAAGTAAAGGAATTATAATAATTTAATCTGTTGTCCCAACTCTAGACGTTTTCGATGTTTCATTTCATAAGTTATTACCATCACGGTTTGAGATTTATATCCACTTAATTCTGTATAAGAGTTTCGTTGTTGAAACGTGAGGCGAATAATTGATCATATAAATCTATTGGTGCGAAAATATTTTTGCCATACTAATTATCTGACTTTTTGACGTCCTACTTTATATACAATATATAAAAATAATCAATAAAAACAATTAATATCACGACATATTAATTAAGTAAGTATTTTTACAAAATTGCAAACATTATATCATAGCCTTGTAGACGTAAATTCAATGAGTCAACCGCAATTAAAAAACGTCAAGCTTATGGTGAAAAAGCTATACCAAACTTCTTGCTCAATGCTAGGAGCAAGTTTACTTTCAAAATGAAGGTGCTTCTCTATACGGCAATAAACTGGTTGTTTAAGTGTGGGTTGATGCTCACCAGAAACATCGGAAGACACTTCAAAACAAATCATTATAGAAGTAAGAAGACTGTTCAAAATAATTCATTGTAGCAAATTTGTAAAGCCCTGTGGTAAGTGCGCAATTCGCTGCTACATAGACACTTGAAAGTGCCTATAATTCGAGAATTCGTTCGTAAGATTTCTCAAAAATTTCACAGCGATGTAAGCAAATATTTTAACCCTACAATCGATATATAATATATCCAATCTACATAATTATGATGAGACAGTACTAAGTTATTTTGAAATTGCAAGTGTTATATGAATTATTAAAGTAGGCACAAATTCAACTTGAAAAGATTTTTATCGTATTCACTTAATAATTTTATCGTTCTACAGACCGCAAGTTCTGTTCTAACCCAATCTTTTTTTAACTTCTTATTTTCAAAAGAGAAAGATGTTTAGCGTTGAACAATTAAAATTTGATTATAAATAATATTTAATAATACATAATTAAAGTGAAGTAAAGAGCTATTAACAAGCAGTTAGTATAAAACAAACTTCTGTTAAAATACGTCTATTGGAAGACCACATACTTTATTTATTTAATTATACGTATTATTTATTTGTTGTGTTCCACACAACGTGTAAAAATCGGTATGTAACTTAAGTAAAAAAGGTTTACCACTTACTGTTAAGACAGTTTATTTAAATGTGATGATATTATAGTTAACATTAAAAAATATACAAGAGTTAAAAGTGTTAAAACTATCGGGTACGAGAGAGTTTAAATATAATCCGATTTCTCCAAATATTTTCTATAAATTTGCTTAATTTTTGTGATATTCGGCACTAGAATATCTTTGACCGTGCTCAGCGAGGAAAAGATTAACAAAGACACTTAGCGTATTGCGAATTACACCCGCGCCCTCATGCGTTGGATGTGCGAAGTCGAAACGTGATTCCATTTTAATGCGGTGCGGATATTTAGCGTGCCGAATCGCATAAAAATTGTAGTTGCTAAGGGAAAATTAACTGTCGTTTTAGTATAATACGTTAAGACACGAAGTAAATGAGGAATACAGACATGCAAACGTGCGAATTCATTCTGAATAAACAATGGCGAATGGAATTAACCAACGATTTGACTGCTAATGGATCAAAAAGCTTAAAAAAAGCCGCGGCTGTTCCAAATGGTCGGTTATAAATACAATTATATAATTTATCAGTACTACAATATAATTTATGAACAGGACTGGTTTCGCTCATCGCAAGCACTAAAAACCGATCCTAATCATAAAATGTGTTGTGAATATTGTGCTATTGCACTAAAAATGTGTTTTTATTTTTGAAAATATTATGCCTTTCCATTAAGAAATGATATGTAATACCTTAAATATGATTCTTCATGCTTATCAAAAACAAATTTTAATTAATGAAACTCGTGCGATTCCACATGTCTTGTCAATAACAAGCAGGGTTTCGCCTTTCGGCATCTTCAGGCATTCTATCACATGGTCGCAACAGAATTGATATGTATCCGTATGATAAAACGTCTGAAGATGCCGAAAGGCGAAACCCGGGACGTTAGTCGAAAAAATAAGTGGCATCGTAGAATGTTTCTACAGTTCAAATTTCATCAAAAACCTACAGTCCATATCATAAACTAATCACATTCGTTAAGAATTTCCGGATTTGGAAAATTAAGCGGAAAATTGCACTTAATAGTCAGATTTGTTGGTCATACCAACTAAGTTGCACTTTTGAAAAACTACAAGGCATTTGACAACTTCTTATCATCGTATGGGAAGTGAATAGTATTTGATTCCCAAACTTTTTTTTATAACTTCACTTAATTTTTAATGCAATCTTTCTGTGCATGTAACTAAGTTATGATAATTACCTACCCGTATACATTACGTAGTAAATCTGTGGGCTATATATCGTAAGCAGTGTAAAACCATAATGGGTTGGCACGAAATTGAATATCCTAAACAATAACAGAAATATACACGTATCTTCAGAAATATATCTTTAACGAGTACATTTTCGCACCCGCTCTATCCTTACAAATTTATTATAATTCATCAGCGGTTCTCTTAACAAATTCTATCCGAGTTTCTTAATTGATATCCGGACATTCAATTAATTTCACTTACTAGTTAATTCTAGTATGTTGTATTCATACTTCAGTAAAGAAATCTCACTGTTTTTTGGATGCTGCAGTTTAACGAGCATTTAATGCCAAAATAAGGTTGCCGAATTCTCTCATACATTAAAAAAATATGATAAAGTACATTTCAGACTCAGTTTTCTTTCAACATAATGTATTTCACTAAACATTGAAAGTTGGCTTCGTAAAGATAATATAAATCATATTTATTTACCAACAGAATGTAAAATAAAGATGTTTTACTGAATAGTTTTTATTCATTAGCTCATTTATTTTGTTTGATAGGGTTAAGATATACGGATAGGGTCAGAAGTAGTTATGTAACACGTAGTGACTAGAAGTTAACTAATTGCTTACGGTACACCCAGCGTATAAATCAAATTGGATGTGAGTGGGAAGTAATTTACTTTAAAAAGTGTTTGCACTAAAAGCGCTTTCAGGAAAAAGCTCGTTGCTATTAGAAAAAAAAGTAAGAAGTTAACTTTTTAAAAGATTAATAAATCTTTTTCATTACCTGCAACATTATGTTTATATTATTTGGTGAAATAATACATACATATGCCGATAACATGGCGTGTTTTAACATGAAGCGTGGAGTCGCTAGACTCTTTTAAGGTATTTTTGCAATGATTTAAATGTCTGACTTTGAATTTGAATATTTTGAACTTACAAATTGTCAACCATTTGAATTCAGTCGCAAAGCGAAATAACACATTGTTTTTCCTTTCTTAACCGATAAGGCTATGTACAGTATAAAAATTACCGAAATAATATTTGAAGAGTTTCCATCATAATCAAAAACAGTAAATGGACCAACAAATTATATTTTAATAAGATATCGACGTAGGGTGCTTAAATACGATATTAAATTAACCATTTCATAAATAAATCTTTGAAATAAACTGAGTTCAATTAAAGTCAGTATATATATTAAACGATCAACTTTACTTTTTCGTCCAATAAATCAACAATCTGAAAACTTTCAGTATTACACAACGTCATCTGATTAAATTTCACTGTTGCTCACCTATTTAAAATAACTAAATATCTATTATTATTAATTATCTAATGATATTTTAGTGGTTGATTATTGTCAAATATTTCATTATAAAGTTATTAGCTGTGCAAAATATTAGCATAATCAATAATTATTTAAATTATTTCATATATATATTCAGAATTTCTGAAGATGGTGAAAGGTGAAGCCTTGGTTGTGAGTGACAAAATATGTGTAAATGTAAATTTTATTTTATTAAATTATTTAAACTTTCCTCAATTCTATAAATTCTATCAGTTTTGGTTTTCATATTTGGCCAAATGGCATTCAAGCAACGTTAAACAAAAATGGTCGTCAAAAGTTGCCAAAAGGCAAAATAATATAATTTTACGCGGATATATGCAGACTTGAACGATTAAAATGTAATATTAAAATTTTGTCAAACTCCCTCTGTAAATATCTGCAGTTATGTTATTATATTTATCTTCATAGTATATTAAAACAATTATATTAATAATACATACTAACATATTTATGAATCTTCTATTTTTAAATTCATACGTACATAATTCACAAAACATTTGTTTTATTATAATTAAGTTTCTTCAGGGAAGTTATTTTCAAATAATAAAGTTGGAATTTGAAGCTTCAAGAAATTCTTATTACCATTTTGTTGATTATTTGGAGCGCGTAATTTTGTTTTGTCGATATAATATTCATTTCATGGTTTTAAGAACATCCAAAGTAAGTTGTTTTGAAAGTTTTGAAAAGGATTTAATTAACAAGCCTATCTCAAGATAAACTTTCTATACGTTAACCTAAAAGCTCGTTGTTCCCGTAAACCAAATGAAGAACTAGAATCAATATACCTTAGATGTTGATGGGTTTATGAAATATTGAATTCATTTAAAGCTTGAGTGATTAAATGTATTAAATTCTTAAGAGATATATATTTTATCGCGTAGAATTTATTTGTAATGGCTTATGTATATTCGAGAGTTCTTTAAATTGGACAATTATTGAATTCTAATATACTTGTTTCTTAAAGATTACCATTTAATGTTCGTTTCTTTAAGAAATTATTTTTTTATTTATAATTGTATTCAATAAATTAACTACTTTATTATATAAAAAATAACATGTATTCCAGCGATGAGAAATCCGTGACGTTGTTATAATAATATATAAATATTTATTTATAGAGTAGTATAAAGTGTTTCTCAATTACAATATTTGCTCCAATTTTTATAAAACAATAAACATTATATAAGTTTTGATTAAAAATTCATAGAATTAAAAAAAAAAAAAATGTTGGTGTCTTTCCTTAATGTTGCATCTTTCGTGTTATCAAAAATATTATAAATGATGCAATATTTCTTGAAAGAGAATATTCCAATAACGTCTAATATGCAAATTTTTATTGATTTATCACAATTGCAAAGTTTTACAGCGATGCAAAACGCACAGCAAATTATGAGACATGTGAGAAACATTCGTCATATAATCAAATAAGTACAGTACATATATTTATATAGTTTAATATATTGCTGATAAGAAATACAACATTCTTTTCATTATTAAATGGTGTAATACCATACAAATATTCGGATCTACAGAAAATACCGAATGGAATGTATATGGACATCGACAACTCGGCTATATGCCAGAAATAGTGATAGATAAATATTAAAAATAATATTTTTGAACTTTAAGTAATATTTAAACCTCATATTGTTAAAAAATTATATTATTAATACGTCTTTACTTGAGTTTTATTCATTTAGTAAATAAACTCGTTAATGTTTTTTAAATCACTAGAAAAGCTTATTCGTTACGCAAAAATTATCACGGCGCAAAACTTTTCTTGTTTAATTAATAAGACGTTGCCTGGAATAAGATATTTTTTTTATCCTTCACGAAAATCTCAATGTTTCCAGTAAAATTATCCAAAAGACAACATAATTAATTACTTGTTTTGAAAACACTCTTCAGCGTTTATTTTGTACTCCACCAATATGAAATGTTTGGCTAGTAAACAACTCAAGAAAGCATACGATATTGTTTATTTGTTTTAACCAAAGAGCAGTCTAATGGAATAATTTAAATACATCTTTCCAGCTTAGTTAGAATTGAAGTGTTTTAATCATGATAATTTACGTGAATATATAATATATAGTATGCAATTATAAAAATGTTTTTTTTTATTACAAAGTGAAAAAATTCTTTATTCTTGATAGCTATTTCAGTAAAATTTTAGTCTTTAGTTAATCAATCCAACATTTATTAATTATTTTCACTTGAACCATTACAACGAACTCATTTCGTTACACAAAATCATAAATGCCTTTATCGTAATAGTTAACCTTAATATTCTTAGAACAGCTAGCTTTTAACAAAATTACTATTATTAAAGCTATGATGTTATAATAAATGGAAAGATATAAGGGCCATCATTTTTATTGTGTAATATCTTTTATACAAACCTAAGCTAGATGTAATCTAAAATACAATATATAATCTTAGCAGTAGTAACGTTTCACAGTCATTCGCAAAATATTAAAACGAACTCCCTTAATAATTTTGTCCTATTTTTATGATGTTTAATTAAATGCCATTTTAATAAATTTAAGCATATAAACACAACGACTTCACGAATATATAAAAAAGACACACTGTTAAATCAAATTATATGAAGTAACGTCTGAAACTGTTTATTCTAGATTTTTTACAATCGAGGTCCGTCACGGAAACCAACGATGTTTATCACTGCACTAACAGAAAAAATCTGTTGAAATACATACTTATATAGGCAATATTTTCTCACTTCTGTAACAAACTATTTCACATATATTCATATACAAATTAACAGAGCTTTTCATCGTCTTTGTAGAAAAATAATGATCTACGTTATTGAATTTCAAAAGCTTTTACTCATTTTTTTAAATGAAACTTTATATAAATAACAAAATTTTCTACTTGCCTGTATGAATTCATGAGCCCTTATTTTTCACCTTATTCGTGTGTTTTGCTTATTAAAGCTGAATGCCTTTATTATGAAATCGGATAAGGGCCAATTTACGTTTCAAGTAATAAAGATAATATACCAAAAAAACCTTGAAGTAAATACGTACAGTGAATAAAGAAGAGCTTTATTAAGCTCAAACTCAAACTTGTGTCAAATATTTTTCAGCAGAATTTGGGTTTTTGCTTTTTGTACGTTTTTCTTTACCTGTTTGGGTTTTGATAGCATATGGAGCTTATTTAAAGTGAAAATTCTCAAGTTTTATATCGTGGAATTTAATAATAAGCCCACATATAGATAATTTATAGAAATTTACTTCTACGAATTTTCTAAGCTACATTTTTTGTTTTCTAAGCATTAAAATATTTCACATTGTGAATGTAATGTATTTTAGGTCTACAAAATTTTATAACATATAGTCGATAGCTATTTCGGCTCATGCCTTCGTGCATACTTCGAACGTACTTCTACAAAACTATATTACTATTTTTTCATCGAGTTATAATGGAGTTCTACCAAGTAAATCCCAATTCAATCAATAAATTAAAATATTTTTTTAGAATAGACAAACAAATTCACTTTCACACCAAACCCAAAGGACATCGAATTTGTTTCACACCATCTTATTTGTTTAAAGCATACATAAAAAGAAAAAGAATGTGTTAACTTTCTGCTTCGATAATCAAAAACAATGATCAATCTGATAAATAATTTACGTAAAAATAATCAACATAAGTCTTTTTTTATCTTGTTAATTATAAAAGTATTTTTGTGCATATTTTGAGTAATTTATTTATAACGCCGTCTTAAGAATAATCAGTCATATGTGATCAATCTCTGTCTAAGAAATAAACATTTCGTCTCTTAAGTAATCAGTCATCTGTTTCTGTTTTGACAGAAAATGGCAATATTCTTCTAGTATGTTGTGTAGAAAAATGGTATTTATTTCAAGAATAACCAGGATACAAATAGTGTTGTTTTCAATAGTTGTACATTGTAAATTAAAGTGTTGAAATAAGTATCGTACAACAGCCGGAAAGTTATGTTTTCAAAACATCTTAAAGACAAAAAAAAACAACAGTTTAATTTTATCTACAGAACTTTTGCGAAGCGTATGTTTTTTTATAAGAAATTAGTTCTACTTCTCTCAATATTTATGAGTGATTTAATATAAACCTGCTTAATTGTGTGACTTCTAAAAAATATATTTTTAAATGAAAGAAAAACACAATTTTTTCTTCATCTTTGAATCAACTCAAAGCATCGACATATTAACAATTTAATACTAAAAAATGAACTACATAATTATTTAATAATTCATAAGATATAAAGTAAAGTCAATCTCATTCTACAGTCCTTTCAATTTGAAACAATAATAAAGCTCGGTCTGCCTATATCGTATAACACGAAGATGGTCAATAGTTACATTATTTTTCATCACAACAGCTTGATTGTTAAAAAGATTTTGACGAATTTTAAATGATGCTCTACCAGCCCTATAAACTTATGTGCTTAGAGCAAATACAAAAATCATTTATCATTTCGATTGTCATTTAAGTATTTAGCATAACTTGCCAGACTTTGTAAGAGTCAGGACAATTTTACATTTGAATCGGGCCGGATCCCAAAATCACTAGCTTATATAATATTGGTGTTTGTACGTTTGGTACTTGATTTATTAAATTTAAATAATAATCTGATATTTTTCAGACAAACTTTATGTTTAAATCACTCGCTTAAAAATGGTGAAACGACCAAATTAAAACTTTATCTTGTCCAGTATGTAACTTTATTTTGTGACCACAAACTTTCAAAGTCAAAAGTTTATATTATAATTACATAAAAAGATCCCATACTTTGATATAAAAGTGCTACGCTCAAGTGCCATTCACTGTGTATGGCAAAATGGAATGAATTCAATACATGAAACTAGTATACTTTGAAAGCTTTTAAGCTTCCGAAGAAAATCATTTTCTCACAGGATCGACGGTGATTTGCCACATGCGGCGAGGATCAACATCCTCATATGATCGGAGAAGATTAAAGGGACGTGCTGGATCTATATTAAACGTATCACAATGCTTTTTCTGATGGAAACGTTAGCGTCATTGTTGTGATCGTATGAAAAAAGATGATTTTTTAAGGCTGCGATTTAACCTTACAAATTGCATTATCGCTAAAAAAATATAGATTTTGTTGGATATAAAGATTGTTTATTCGACTATATGCATCTTAATATCTCAAATATGTTGTTCATAAATATTTGAGTGCTTATAACATTATAGAATTTGATTGTAAAATATGTTACAATAGATAAATTCTTTCACATTTTTTGAAATATATATCTGGAGACAATTTTTTTTTAAATGTACTAAGGTATTTTGATGAAATGCGTCACCGAATGACATTTTTTATTAACCCAAAAGTTAGAAAACCTTACATCAATACTACAAAGGAATTGTATTAAAATAATTAATCAAATAATCAGAATTCCGAATATTTGATTAATTAGAGTCTTTTTATGTGCTTACTGTCATTTCTTGCTGGAAAGGCATGCTATTATAAAAATAAAAACATATTTTTGATCAAGACCGGTTTCGCCCATCAAAAATTATCAACGGATGATTACGCTGGCAGTGAGCGAAGCCGATCCTGATAATAAAATATATTGTGGAAATAAATACAAAAAAAATATTTATAAAGATAACTAAATTTCCTTATAATGATGAAATAGTTGATAATACTCGCGATTAGTAAAACAGATCCTAATCTTAATGATATTAAATTGTAGGTATGATACTGAACATTGTATTTTTAATATTCGAATACGATTACATTTCACAAAAAAAAGCGACAATCAACACCGGAAGTCTATCGTGACTTTTAAGCAACTAGTGTAATAATCTTAAATGCAAGCTAATTAATATTTATACAGCAAAGCCTCGCGGAAAAATCAATAAAAGCAATGCGAAATGCAAGTGTGAATATGTATTTATAAACAAACATATACACAGAAGCAACAATCTAAAAAGTCTATCAATGCTAGGTTGAACAAATTTATGAAAATATTAATTTAATTAAATTATAAAAATAAAATTGCAAATTTAGTTATTACGATTTAACGTTGTCTGTAATGTTTAATTTTGTACATAGATGAGAAATGCAACAAAAATATTAATTACAATTATTTGGGTTCTCATACACTACAAATCATCATCATCATCATCAGCCGGTGTCGATCCACTGCTGGATGAAGGCCTCCCTCTGCTTTTTTTTCCAGGGGGGTTGTTTGGACATAGCAACACCACGCTACCCAGGCGGGTTGGTATTCGGTTTTCCTTCCCATAGCCAAGAGAACACGGCACGCGGTGTTCCCGAGCGGTCACCCATCCAACCACTATCCGCGTCCAATGCGGCTTAACTTCGGTGATCGCACGAGAGCCGGTGCTTTCAACGTGGTATGTTCGTACACTACAAATATACTACTTTAAGCTTTAAATTTTTCCAATAACTCTTTCATTTTAATTTGATTTTGATTTGAGAATAACTCATACTAAAGGCAACCTAAAATGTCGTCTTCGAATATTTACGAGAAAAAATTTGTATATATCTAATCTTACATTCTAAATGAAGCTTTCTAAGAAATTTAAGCTTAACTAGCTTACGAGCTTGTAAATTATGGAAACTTCTGCGCCTAGCTGACGTGATCATACATATAAATTTTGAAAAGTCTTTAAATATTCATTCAAATTTGCAAGTTTTCAAATTTTTTTTCAGAATCAAATTCTGAAAATGTAAATTTGATGCTGAGCTCAAAGTCAAAGTGCTACCTACGTAGGCAAATAATATTTAAATTGGTACGAAGATAAAAATATATTCATACGTAAGAATCCAATTTGTATAGAGTAATGGTACGGATTTGAAATGAATTTAGCAAGTTTGTATGTATGATGCAGATCGATAATACATCCCTGAGTGGGTAACGTTGAATATTTAAGTGGTGATAGATTTCATTACTGATTTTTAACTATTTAAATGTTTGCAGTAATTTTACAGTATTTTGATGCAAGTTTTATGATTGAAATTACAATATATGTGGTTGGTAAAATGTATATTAATGGCGTAGATTTTTTAAACCTTCAGACTGCTAACGTCTCAGCTGTTGCGACGGCTGATGTTTCTATGTTGATAGTTGATACCCGAAAATATATTAATTACATAACCGTGGCTAAAACCTTCTTGTACTCGCTAATTTTTGAGGTAATGCCCTGACAAACCCAATAAGATTGTTTCAAACCAATATTATTCAATAATTTTTAAGTCTAGGTGTTGGTATATCCTTTCCGCAGCTCAGCAGGTAATGAGTTAAAAAATACTTTATATCAAAGGTGTCCAACATTTTGCTCACTGGCACCTATTGTTCTATTTTAAATTTGCTTGGGATCGACTTCTAGTAAGATTCTTTTGGACAATTTAATTGATATTTAATATCGCTTATTCAATACAATTGAAAATAATCTCGAATTATTTCGAGCCAACTGGTTTGACTTTTGGGGCTCATTTTTATTATTTGATTTTAAGAAATGTTTTGGGATCGACCAAATTTTTTTGGACACCCATGCGCATAACGCATAATGTTAAGTAACATAAATATTTGTCATAGCTCTACTATCGTTGTCTCAGCTATGTTTTGCGTTACGAATGACAGATTGTTGATGCTTTTAGGAGATGCCGGTAATGTGCATGTCATTTTTAATGTCAAGAGCATTTTTTATATACAAAATTATCCACCTTCCGTTTTTAATAACCTACCCTATCACGCCTCCGAGCGTTGTATTTTATGTTGCCACTTGGGAATTTTTCTGTCATAAAAATGATATGAGATAACTCATCGTAAAACACAACGTGTAACGATTTTCTATTTTCCTTCGCGTTGAATATTTTTAACTTATTTCACTTCTAAATAAAATTCACTAAAACCCCCATTTACACTTAAGCCGGGACCGTGTAATTTGGATTAGTACAATTGGGGGAGTAAGTCTTATACAAAATAAAAGATTTTGTTTTTTCCGTGAGAAATACAAAACTAAGATAATTTTTGTTTTGAAAAAAAATATACAGACAAAATATTTGATTACTAGGTAATGAAATGCATAGCGTTCGCAAAATCCAGCACACAAACAGCCTGGCACGAGACTGCATTCAACGCACAGACGGCCGTCTGGGTATGTGTGCAGCCAATCGATCGTGCAATTTGTGGATTTGCGACGATCATTTCAAGCCAGCGCGTAATTTAGAGTAGTATTATAATTGGAGATTTTCCTGTATATGGACGCTTTATAAAGTTTTTCTCAAAAGCAGTGGCTCCGCAAGAGAAGCTATTTTTTGTTAATGTATTTTTTTCACATTTATATTTATTTTCAACCATTTCACAAGTATTTTAAATTATTACCGGTATTATTTATAATCAAACATAATTCTTTCAAGTTTTTCACCGTGTTATAATGGAGTTCTACCAAGTGAATGCCAATTCTATCAGTTTTTGACTTAAAATTATAATTTCTTTTCTTTATTTGCCAATATATAAACATTCTATAAAATGTAATTTTTGTTTCGATCGCAAACCACTTCGTTTTATGTTTAAAAAAATAGTTTAAAACTTTCTCGATCTGTGAAGTATTGAACTGTTAGCCTTTGGCAACTATTTTATCGGAAGGTTTCATGACCTCTTTTACACTGCCAATTTTTCTTCTAATCGAGGATATAATCGCAAAAGCTTCGCGATTACTCTATTCATTCCTATCGATAGATTTGAACACGTTCGTCGACCCATTTAACGTTTTTATTTTTTATTTTTAAAGAGATGATGTTTGTTCGATTACGAAAATATGTTTTCATACTTTAAAAATTGCTTTTGGTATTAGAAAAATAAAATTGATAAGATTTTTTCTACTTGGTATATTATTATACTATATACGACTCGTGTTTTGCTTTTTTGGCAATCGTCTTCAAACTAACTGTTTCGTAAGGTTATTCATCGAAAAGTAAAATACATTCTCATTCTACATAACTACATCAAAATAAAGAGCCGGGTCGCATTTTTTTACCTTATTACTAAACATAAAGAAAGAGTTAAAAAATAAAAAACAATTATAATTATATTCATTACAAATTTTTCATTCTTGGATGCGGAAATAAATGTTAAGGAAAATAAATTTTATGTTTGTGAGTTAACTGTTATAATTAAAATGTTAGTTGCAGTAAGTCTAAAGATGTTACTTTAAGAAGCAAAACACCTGCGACCATTATAAATAAATTAAGTAGATTAATGAAGTTGTTAATTTTAATTTTGAATCAAAATAGAATTTTCACAAAGCTACTGCCGAATTCGTTGAAATTTCTTATAACATTGAACACATACAAAAAAGGAATTTCATGATACCATAAAAAAGTTTTCTGACCAATATTTCTAATGTATATTTTATGACAATGTATTTTTAATTAAAGATCTGTTATTTTATGGTGAAATTTCAATAATAAAATTGAAACTATTGAAACTTCGTCCGATTCTACATGCTTTGCCACAAACGACCCGGGTTTCGCCATTCGGTATTTTCAGACATTCTATCAGGGGTCAGTTCTCTTGCATCCAATATTGAAATTCTATCAAACTCATTTAGTGAATATCATAAATTATAAGTTTATTTCGTTTCGAAATAAACTTATAAATAAATTTACGAAATTACCTGAATAATGCTACATCAACAGATTTAAATAATGGTATTCGGCCTTGAACTTTATTTTATTGAAGTCATGTGATGGAATGCCCGAAGATGCTTAAAGACAATGACAAAACATATGGAATCGTAAAACGTTTCAACAATTCAAATTTGCTCTTATATTCTATTTAAACTATTCTATAAGATCAATGAGTCATAAATTAAATGCTTCTATGTTGTTAATTTAGATGTACAGTTGTTCTTAATAAAAAAAGCTTAATATGAACAAACACTTACGAAATTATTGCTTACTATTTGTCAAAGTTATCTTTATACATTTATTTTTTATCATTGAAAGAATCCTTCCTCGTATTCCTGGTTAAAAAGGCAACATTACCATTATTTGCTTTGTTAAGTTTATAAGGTTACTTTTTATAGAGATGTGTAAAGAAAAAATACCGACGGCTGCATTCGATGGTTAAACCAATACAGCATAAGTTTTGCACTGCAATTAAAAATCAAAACTTTTCATATAAAAAGCAAAAAATAAAAAAGAAACAATATAATTGTAAAAGCAAAATTATTTTATTTATTCATCCATTGAAAATACTCCAAAAGTGAAAAATTTGATATTTTAATTGAAATCAATTCAATCAATTCCTGAAACACTGAAAATGATATGATATTTCTTAATAAATATGTAAAACACTGTCAAAAGAATGATACAAACAAAGTTTAAAAATACTAAACGTTACTAATATTGAAGCCATAGAAAATTCAAAAAAAAATATTTTTTCTCCACAATACAGTGTTTGATGTTTATTAAAATAAGAAAAATTTGAAGACAAAAATCGAACTTTGTGTCATAATATCTGTTTATTTAGAATTCAACAAGTATTGTCAATATTTAATTTTTGAAATCCCACAAGGCTGTGATAAATTCTCTCTGAATTCACATTCTTTTTGGATACGCCTAATTATTTAACTTTGACTAGAATACAGAGCGCTAATGAGTTGAATTTTTCTATAAAATAAATTCAATCAATTCGCATTAATGTCACAAGAAAATTTTTTAAAAAGCACATTTATAGACTTAAATAATAAAATATAATGTTATATGCAAATACCCAAATATTTTATTATTATTATCAATACAGGCTTTGATAATCGCGAGTACATTTTTTTAAAAATAAACTATACAAATAAATATTTATACAAATTTAATAATAATTTCTACTGAAAAAAGACATAGAATTTAATAATTCGTATCTGAAAGAGAATTCTTTCATATCGATACTACTGACTCCGTACTAACTTTTAACCTATATAATTGAGTATTGTATTTTTCCTTAAGATAAAAAACATAATTGCTTACAAACTTTAATTGGGCTTTTAATTTCGTTGTATTTGTTATTACAAACGTATAGATCAATACTTAGCATTTTATTTGTAAGCCATTTCAGTTGATTTAGAAAAAAACTTACAAAATAACCGTTGAATTAATTTCTTAGTTCTTGAGCTTTTGGTATTATTTAGTTCGTAATTGTTAATTTAAAGTTATTTTTGAAGGCGAATCAATATAAAATTATTGAATATGCAAAACTTTGTTGTATAATTGAAATAAAATGCTCTTCCAATAAGAATTGGCAATTAACTCATTAAAAGAACATTTATATGAACACATATTTGTTTATTTAGATCAGGGGTAGTCAAACTAGTCCCTATCGCTCACTAGTGGGTGTTCCAGCTATCACGGTGGGCGGTAGGGTTTTTATGTAAAAACATAAAATCTAGTTACTTTCCTACTTTATAAATCATCATTGCATGGAACCAATGAGCAGTTAAAAAAATACTACTAACTACGATAAAAAGTGGGTGGTAGGTATAAAAAGGTTGAATACCCCTGCTTTAGATAGATGTCATAAAAGCAACATTTTGAAAAAAATATTCATATTCTTTTAAAAACGATTGACACAAATCAATAAACCGATTATAAGACCATTTTTTACGTTGTCTGCCAATATTATAAATATAAGACATAGCATAAAACCCAAAAGCGTAAAATACTTTGCAAAATGTAGAGCTTCATTTCATATATAGTACATTGTTTTTTGTACGGTATAAATTCGCCATGCTTATTTGTATGAGCTTTTTCTAAGTATCATGTACATATAAAATTTTCCATCGCTCTCAAAGGTCAAAAATATTGTTTAGTTCTGTATTCGGCGGAGGTGTAAAATATAATATATAGCGTGCCAAAATACACTTCCTTTTATCGGGGCAGCATAAAACCGAGGGATTTTCTTTTCTTTCTATCATATTTTATTATCACGCCTCAATGAATTTCCTTTGAAATTTTTCCAAGCGAGTTTACTACTAAGTTTCCATTTCTGCGCTTTTATTTCTTACCGAAAATTCTCCGAAGGCAATTCGTTAAGCGCGGATTGCGTATGTCAAAAATCTGGCGGACATTCAGTTTTTTTTTTTCATTCATTTAGCCTTTTTGTGTTTTTAGTCGGAAAATTTATATCTTTCATATAAAAATTCATCATGTAAATTGACTTTAAATGACGGCGCAGAATTCAACAGAAAAACTTATTCTTTTTACCATCTCTTTTATAATAATACCGCTTCGGTAAGCATAGAAGAGCTTATCTGCAATGAAGACAATAAATAGAATCAAGGATATTTTTCTGAAATTTTGCTTGCTTTGTAGTTTATATATTGGCAAGAGACTTATTCTCTTATATCGCATGAAAAAAATTCAGCAAGAATTCGAAATAAAAATAAATAACAAAATAACTTTTGCCGAAGATCTCGATTCGTATATCAAACACAATACACATACCATTTCTACTTCCTAAACCAATTGTTCGCTACCAATTCATCTGATAATAGAGTTTTTGAAATAATAAAAGTCATTTTTATTACTATTTCTGCAGTAAATTTTATTATCAGGACCTGAGCATTGTAGATATAATAATTCTCGCTGATGATGAATGAAGCCGGTACTGTTCATATAAACATATGTTAGAAACAGAAACTTAAATTGTTACAACTTTGTACGATTCCACATATTTTGTCACTACCGTCACTAATTGTCAATTCTGTTGCATTCGTGTGATAGAATGCCTGAAGATGCCGAAAGGGGAAACTCGGGTCGTTAGTGACAAAACATGTGGAATCGTACAAAATTGGAGCAATTCAAATTTGATATTAATATTCCATCATGCACCTTCAGTCGATATCATAAATTAGAAATAAAAACATTTAAATTTGTTTTTATTATTATACTAAACGCATTAATGTACGATGTATATTTTCAAATCAAAATTTTCATTTCATTTATTTTTTTAAAAAATTTTAATTTGGGATATTTTATTAGCTGACATGAATTAATTCCATTATCGAATTATTCATAACGTGTCTTAGTATAACTCCATTACAACACGATGAAACATTACAATATATTTTAGTTCTACAAAGTTTATGACGTTATAGTTAATAGTTCGGCTTACGCTCTTATCAGAACGAATTCTATGAATTGTAAGAATTAATTCTCTCAAACAATAGTCACTGTTTGTTTTGACTTTACTTAACCGGTTTAGCAGGTGTATAGTTAAATAATGTCACAAAGAAATAATACAATTTCAAAATTGTAACATAATTTGTCGTATCAATTTCACAAATATTTGCTTTCACATTTTGAAATCTTTCTTATTCAAATAAATTATTTCACAGTGTTCTTAAATCCCCAACCGCATCATGAAAAATAAGTGATAAAATTATCATTTACGAAAATCTTGTCTAGTTTTACAAGCATAAATAAAAACTGTATAACCATACACCACAGAAGCAATGTTGCTTTATGAGGAAATGCATTATCATTACGTTCACCTGGCATTTTTTTGTGGGAAAAAAAAATAAGTGAAAATATTTTTTGCCGTCTGTTTTTATTGGGCAGGTGTTTTTGTTTTGCTTTTTCTAGAAACATTTATTTCTACTTCGTAGCGTTGAGCTTTTGCGTTGATTTTTTTGTGTAGCTTTCACGCAATAAACATAAGGTTGCAGATGAATAAATGTAAATAAAAAACGATCAACTTCTAATAGCGACTATTACAAGATTAATTATTTATAAAATGTTGGAAAAGAATGAAAAAATCTTTTCTATTTCTATTAACTAAGATATTTGTTTCATAAAGCAATATTTTTAATGGTGAAAAGAAAGTAAAATATCCCATTACACTTTTGTTTATTTCAATATCAATTACTTTCGTTCACGTCAGAAATTTCCACTTTCTTAGAAATCCATCGGATACTTTTTTTCTTAAGTTGAGCAAAGTTGGCAAATACCTTTTAGTCGAAAAAAGTGGTGTAGAATCCGTAACGACTTTTGTAGTTTTTGTCCCAAACTTTTTCGAAAGAGCTTACTGATCACTCGGTTGCTTTGAATTAAGTCTAACTTGACTGAACGGCATATCAATTTCGAAAGGTGCCTTTGTAACAATATTCTTCTATTATTTGTTTCCATTATTTTTTCTGTAAAAAAAGTCTTTTTTTCAATAATTGAAGTGTTCGTTTTCATGAAAAAGAGTATTTTTCTCTACGGTTAGCAGTATTGATAGTTTTTCTCATTTTTAATACAAGTATTGTACTGTTAATATCACTTTAAAGAAATTTTATTTAACTTGATAAAACCTAACAATTCGATTGACAATCTACAATTCAATTATTCTTAAGGACTTGACGATCTATTAAAAAATAACTGAATCAAAAATGAATCTTATATAAAATACTAAGTTTTAAAAAATAAAATTGAATAACGATAACTATAATAATGTAATTATATATATATTCAATAATGAAATAAAATAAGCTTAGAAGTCTTTAATTACATATAATTTCAAATTTGAATTGTTAAAACTTTGTACGATTCTACATGTTTTGTCACTAAGGACCCGGGTTTTGCCTTTTGGCATCTTCAGACATTCTATCACGCGGATGCAAAAGAACTAATAATCCGAAATGATGAGTGATAAAAATATGTGAAATCGTACAAAGTATTAACAATCCAAATTTGATAATGAAATTCCATCAAGCATCTTCAGTCGATATCATTAATTATACATATAATATAATTTAATGATAGAAAGCAAATTTTCGATTAATATAATATTATGGCACGGTTGAAAAAAAGCAATGTATTTAAGTTCTACAAAATTATTATTTTTTAAGATATTGTTGATAGCTATTTCGGCTCACGCAATCGTTAGAACTAGAACTAGTCATAGCTCTGGCGATAGCGTGAGCTGTTATTACTATTTTTGTAACCGTGTTATAATGGAGTTCTACCAAGTGAATGCCAATTCAATCAATAATATTATGGATCACTCCTTAGGTTAGCTGTGTAATATCTAAATAAATGAATGTATTTTACATATTTTAAGATGATCGATGATAACTGATCGCATTACAGAAAAGATTGTTATCTGCAAATCATTACCAGCTATTTATCGCCATGCCGATTGTCAATTTAGGTGTTTGCTTATTTTATACACAAGCTTTGGGGATGTTAAATAATTCTATACGCTTCGTTGACTTGTCACAATGTTGTTAATTCAATCTAATCATTTAAAATAGACAACATACTAATGGACTTAGAGTACTAAGCCATAAACCCAATTAGTGAATCTTTGAAATAAAATCCATGAAGATTATTAATTAAGCCAAATACTTAAAGCCCTTAATCCAACAATTTCGTCGGATTATGAATAATCATCAGAAAGAGATTACGGAAATAACTTTTGTGTAATACTTCAAATAATTCAAGTTCCATAGATATTATGAAATTAAAAACGCTTATTTTTTGCTACGCATCATTATTTCCGCAATTATAAAAGATTTTCCGGTTTTACAAATACACATCATGGTCTTCAATTGTTGAAGTTATTTAATAAAAAACAGAAAATGTACATTAAATATGAAAAATAATTCAATAAAAAATATATATCATATTTCAAAACAATAATGTTTCTTATTATCAATTTGTTATAAACATAACCTTATGAGATTCAAATATTTACTGCATAAAAAACACTTGTTTTGGATTCTTCCTATCACAGATATCATTGTCATATTATTCAAAGAAATACTATCGGTTTATTAATTTTAAAGATAAACATCAATTATTATCATTAATAAAGATTTTTTTACTTCGTTATATATCAACCGTATGATCAACGCATTGATACATTTAACAAATAATAAAAACAAATTTTAAGTATTTATCTCCCATTATATTTAATGATCAGGACCGGTATCTCTCAACGCAAACATTATCAACTGATGAGCAATGAACGGAACCGGTCATGATTATAAAACTTTTTGAAGAAATAAGTACAAAAAATGTGCGTTTATTATTTAAAATATCATGCCTTTTCATCAAGAAATAACAGTTTAACGTGACCTTAAAAAATGATTACAAAAAAATCGTATTTATGAATGTTTTCAAACTGCTGATGAAAACTCTAATAATTTAAATTATTATTAGACACAATAACAATTATGAAAAATTGATGGAATGAAATCATTATTCTACAGCACTCAATTTATTTTCGTAATAAATATATAAACTCTTTAATGGTCGTTTCAGTAGTTTAATTTCTTTTTGATATATTACCATAAATATTTCTTAGCTTGAATTTTATATTCTTGGCGATTTATACGTATTATTTTAAAAATTTCATGTTATAAATCGCATCAGAATTTTACGGAAAAGAAACTTGAAACTATTTCAACTTCTGCATAACAAGTGTCTTTTCAAAGTTTTTTATATATTGCATTTCTCTTTACTAAATCAAGTATTCTTTTGCAAACATTTTCGACTCTAGACTGGACATCTTATATTTTATTTCAAATTTTCTAGTTGCAATGGAGAAAACTTTCTTTTCTTAAATTTCAGTACCAAAAATATGAAATGTGTGAACTGAATTCTTATTACAAAATATTTGGAAATAGAAAATCGATATTTTCATTATTGTGTCGATGGAATCAATTTGAATAAATTAGCAAATATTCATTGATTATTGGTTTATTTTCAAACTTTTTATGTTCGTACTGACACATGAAAAAAATTATTTGCATTTCTTACATTTACTTACTTTTACTCTTAGAAATTTAATATTTTACCCCGATTGTTTTTTCTTTTGTAAAAAATGTTATTACATAAAGTACAGCTTTTGAAATTATCATATTATTTTTGTTGTTATCTGCGTATCTATTACAAGAGCGATTGTTTTATTTTCTAATTTTATTTATTAGAATTTCTATTTTATTCTTTATTGGATTAAAAACGCTCCCTTATTTTTCAAACAGGAATGAATTAAGGACAGTATGTCACTGGATATTTAATCCAACCGTAAACCACTCATTAAAAATACTTAGTTATCCCTAAATATCAAATAACCCAATAACATTTTAATGATACTTGATAATTGATTATTGTAAAAACATTCCATCAAAAATTCACTAAACCAATTGTAATTATTGTTAGTAAAGTTATTTTAACAAAATTGAATGACTTTATAATAAAATTATGTCCAATATATATTTAGCTCCTACCTTTACTGTCAGTATTTTTACTGAGTAATTTTGATTGTATAATATATAACCGATACAAACCGTTTACAATGTTTAATTTTTATAACATCCATGAGGTATAACGTCTGAAGATGCTGACTTGCGAAACCCGATCGTGTGTGACAAAACCGTAGTGTACAAAAGTGTAGAACCAATCTGTCAGTGGGGATGCCAATGGTAAGAGCTTTAACAGTGGTTTATTATTGTATTGCTTCGGATGTTGACCTATTCCTTGTAGACGAAAGTGAGTTCAGTCGAATAATACTTTTAATGTGATCAAGTACATTTTTCAAGAGCTTGCTTTAATGACTTTCTTGCTATCCTCAGTTTTTGTTATGTTGTTTATTTCTTTTATTTCCAACATTATATGTTTAAATATTTTGACGATACAAAAGCAATGAACCTTTAATTTGAAGTTTTTATAACTTGCTTAATGAAATTAATAAATAATTAAATATCTACATTTGTAAATGTACAAAAGTATACACGATTCAAATTTTATTCAATCAATTGGTATTTACTTGCAAGACTCCATTAAAACAAGATTTATATTTTTTCACTGTGTTAATTTAGATATTTCCCTGCTGAGTGGTATATATTTCAAGGGTAGCTGATTTATTATACATGTAGAAATGTGAGAGTTCAGTTATTCAAAAAAATACAATGTCTTCTTAAAAAATAAACGTTTAAGCTAAAATTACACATTATAATTACAGTGTTATGGATAAAGTATTAACAATTAACAAAAAAAGGCCCAGCAAATATCATTCGTAATAAGGCATAATACTTTTCACTCGTATTATATCAAAACTCAAAAGTATTTTTTAACGAACATTCACATTTATCACTACAGCTGTCTTTTAAGTGTCCATATTGTTGAGTATCCAACCCATTTACAATAACGATATGCTCTCAATAATCATTTTACAAAAGCAAACGGTGTATACTTTTGCAGCACACACGCTTGTTATTGCGAGCGGAAATCCCCTTTTTCTGAATGCGGAATATGAAAATCGGTCAAACGGAAAGAGGGAAAATTTCCTACGTGAAAAAATGTGTTCTCGAAAACGTTTCGAACACGAACGAAACTAAAAGATTTATACGATACCCATTCCGTTTTTTTCTATTATACAGTTAGTAAATCAAAATATTTAAACACGATTTTCGATGGATTTTGGTGGAAACTTTAGAGAAGTTTAGATTAAAGCTTTTCAAAGAAACTCCCTTCTCACATATTAATATACAAAGTTAAATTATATCATTGATCATCAGTTAATAATTGATACTCAAAAATGCCAGTTTGATAATTCTCGCGATGAGCGAAACCGGTCTTGATCAAAAAATTAATTGTGATAATAAGTACTAAAAAATGTGTTTTTATTTTATAAAATATCATGTCTTTCAATCAAGAAGTGACAGTTAACACTTCAAAACTCAAAAATATAACATGATATATGCTAACTATCACTTCCTGGTAGAAAGGTTCTATGATAAGTACTATTTCCACAACTAAAAAAAAATATATCAAGACTGGTTTTACTCATTGCAAGCTACTTGAGCGATAACATGTAAGATTTCCTTCATATTTAATTTGTAAACTTCTTTGTTTGATTGAGATACACATTGATAATTCCGAATATCAGGGAACCTACCGAAAAGTTCCTAGGGGTATCGTTACTTATTTTGAACTAATAAATACTCAATAATAAGTACTATTTGCACAATTTTATATTTATAATTATGATCAAGACTAGTTTTGCTTATCGTGAGTATCATCAACTGATTTATTATCATTTTAAGCTGATAATGCTCGCGATGGGCGAATACAGAAGATATGTTTTTATTATTTAAAATATTATACATTTCCACCTAGAAGAGGCAATAAACACATTAAAAAAGCTTAAATATTCCATTTCAAATGGAAATTTGTATGGATCGAGGTTCTATAAAATGATTAACAGTAAAGGTAATTATGTTTTTTTTTGTTTCGTATCGCTTCAAATACTTGTTGAATTAATTACCATCGAATACGATGTAAGGAATTACAAAATTAGCAAATAACAACGAACAACCGAGTAAAGTAAGTAAGTTGATTACGATGATATTAATTTAGATAAACATGTTCGATAAAAATATTTATAGAATACTCACGTCTTATCCACTGCATCTCCGGTTCATTCAACTTTCCGACAGGGGGAAAGTCGTCTAG
This sequence comes from Himalopsyche japonica, assembly GCA_028555115.1. Lineage (NCBI taxonomy): Eukaryota > Metazoa > Arthropoda > Insecta > Trichoptera > Rhyacophilidae > Himalopsyche > Himalopsyche japonica. Next base: position 175,332 of record JAHFWJ010000097.1, on the reverse strand, counting down.
TTTCTTGAAAAGATATCTTAAAGCTTTTCTTTCAGGGTGTTCATTTCGTCTAGACTAATTTATCATTTTTTTCATCACAACATGTCACTACAGCACTTTGCGGTGCATTCAAATGGTTATTAACTCTGTATGAAGCCACGGTATTGTTTTCAAAATAATAGCCGTTAATTGATTTTAGTGGAATGAACTTATTCAAAATTATAACGGGTGTGTTTTTTCAGCATTGCCTTGCATTCTAGTTACTGCATTCTTCAGCGCGACCCATTTTCTGAAAATAAATGTTTTTTGATTATTCATAATGAATTATTGAAAAAAAATAACTAAAATTTATGAATAAGACGCGACTCGTGTTGCGTTTCGACAAGCATATTCAGGCGAACTGAATCGTTAGTAAATTTAATTCTTTACTGAAAAATCAAGAATAAGGTGAATCATTCAATAATATTACCAACTATCATGATGCTACTAATTTTTCAAGCTTATTTCTTTTTGGTTTTGGTTTGATGGCGTGAGCCGAAATAGCTATCAACTATATTTGTTAAAAATAATTTTGTAGAACTAAAATACATTGCTATTTTTCACCGTGTTATAATGGAGTTCTACCAAGTGAATGCCAATTCAATCAATAAATTATTTCTTTTTCATTATCGTACAAATCTTAATGGAAATAAATTTAACTACGGTGAGCTTTTTGTCTAATTCAATGTAAAATTCATTCAATTCAATTCTAGCTTCTCTATTAGAAAACTGTACAGTACTAATCTCTTAAAGATGTTTTTCAAAGGAATAAAATTTTTGTCACATTTATTAATATATTATAAATAGAATAAAAGGAATTAAAAAGTTATCAATTGTTATATATTTAAAAAATTAGCTTTCAGTTAGTGAAGTTACAGAAGAATCCATTTAAAATTATGAATTCAATTAACATTTGTTACAAACTGTCCCCGGTTTGACTATAAACGTTTTCCTATCGTATCCAAATTGTTATAAATAGATTTTTGTTGAGCTTTTTTTCAAGGGTAAAATATCTCTAGTATCACAGGAGTTTTGACTATAGTATGTATACTAACATAGGATTCGAAAAAAGTTGACCGTATCTGATTTCGATGTAAAGGACAAATTGATCAAATGTGATGTTGTCATTCAAAAAGTACCTAATACATTTTCAAGAATACTTTTTCGAAGATACTAATATCAAAGTCTTAGCATTCAGCCCTATCTGCATCCAGTGATTAATGGAAATTAATTTTTAAAGCAACTTCTCACTTGTATTATATTTTAATTTGCAAAAACTATTTTTCATTACATTATTCAATAATTTTAAATACATAATTACATTAATAGGTCGTAGCTTTCAACGAGTCGTAGTAAACTCATTCGGTCTTCGTCATACTCAATTTGAACATTATATTAGTTGAAGGGACTTCATTCGACCGAGACATTCATTGAAATGAAGAAAAATACATAGGTCAATTGAAAAAAGCATAACATGAAAGAAATTGAACTCGTAGAGACGGTGGACAGTAAGTGACAACATTATCAGTTACTTTGTTACAGATATTGCGTTTTTATTTTAATCTGGAACGACACTGCGGAATATAAGCTTTACTATAAAAATAAAAACAGTTCTAAAGTAATTATATCATTGCAACCCACAGGATTTTATTCGAGTATTTGCCAGTATGCAACTTTGGAATATGGTCAGTTAATGATTTCATTATCAAAGCTCAAAGGGTTCCATAACGATAAACTTTAAAGCAATAAACTACAACGTATCGTTACGACGAGTTATCAAATTTGAGATGTTTCTCTTGCTTCAATGTAAATTACAAACAAGTTTGAAGGGACAAACAGATTAAATGAATATGAATTCATATAATCTGGTAGACGGATATCATAAAATTATTTATGAGGATTGTGTGGGTATTTCAAAGCTCATAAACGTCACGCATGATATTACTTATTTTGTTTGTTTTTTCAGTTCCATTCTTTATGATATATTTGAGTAACTTTATTATAACTGAGAATTTATTTGTATACTTATTGATTGAATTGACATTTAATTGGTAGAACTCCATTACAACACAGTGAAAAAAATCAAAGTATTTTACACACATACATCTACACAAAATACATTGCAATTTTTTCACCGTCTTTATTTTTATACCTGGTAAAGATTAACTGTAAATTTCATTTTCAATTCCGATCAATTGATAATGCTCATATTTGAATTGTTAAAATATTATACCATTGCACATCGGGCATTCTATCACACGGATGCAACAGAACTTGCGCACAATAAACAGTTAGCATCGTCTATATGCCAAAAGTGTTATTGAAAGGAAAACAATGACCCAAATGGAAGAACTAAATGACACCTAAAATAAATTTCTATAATATTGATCTAATAATATTTAGCACGATTGCCTGTGATAAGTTTCATTAACGATAAATGCTGTTAATGAATCATTCGTGAAAGGATTTTACAGCAAATAAAAATCAGCTACTGTTGATATCGATAATGCTCATAATGAACAAAACAAGTTATTATAATAAAATATAAAACTTTTGTAATATTTAATAAATATGATGTTTTATATTTTTTATATAACTTAAGTGTCATGGTGACGGATGTAAAAATATTTTAACTTTGGATTTTTGATATTTGAAATTTGAATACAACCACGAAGAAGTCGGGCGGTTTAGTTATCTATTATTTTTATTGAACATAAATATACTTTATAGAAGTGTGGGATATACATATATTGGTTATTTGGTATAATGTGAGAGCTAACTCTAAATGAATAACGAACGAGTTTGAACTTATTCTGGCCAGTGGTAAATTTTGGTTAATATGTAAAAATATAGTGTTAAAAATAATATAATATTTTATCTAATACTATTGTAGCATTTGGTATTTGAAATTGCCTATATAAGAGTAGTTTCACTTGGAAAACCATCTAATTTGTCATTCAATACCAGTTATGTTCTCTTAGAAAGCTTTCAACGATCTCAGACTGCCTTTTATATATGCCGTTTCATATTTCACGAGAGGAAAGCTACACTTTACGATGTGAAAATTTGTCGCCTAAGTGGCGAACTAGCTCCAACGGACGAATATGTCATATTTTTAGAGATGGCAATTTTCTCAAATATTTAGGCGCAACGTAATGGAATATTTAAGGTAGGATAAAATAAACTCGTCAGCCAACCTTCGATGATACACCACTCAGCAGGAAAACACGAAAATATGTAAAATTTCAATTGTTTAATTTATGATATCTACTGAAGGTGCTTGACGGAATTTCAATATCAAATTTAAATTGTTACAACTTTGTACGATTCCACATTTTTCGTCACTGACGACCAGGGTTTCGCTATTGTTTAATCGTTACTTTCCAGATTGAAATAAGTAAGTATTTCTTAAAAAAAACCTTATTATATTTTAATGACAGTTGATTATTGTTTGTTGTAAAACCTTTTCAAGAATGACTCATTAACATCGTTTATGAAAATTTAAACAGGCAATTGTGTTAATTATTATTAAATTTGTTTTAGCTGCAATTTAATACTTGCCTTGGAGTCTGTGTTTTCCTGTACTTAATACCTTTGATAAATAGTCGATGCTAACAGTTTATTGTAAGTCAGTTCTGTTGTATATGTGTGATAGAATTCCTGAAGATGCCGATAGCCGAAACCCGGTAGTTAGTGGTAAAACATGTAGAATTGTACACAGTTGTAACAATTCAAATTCAATTGTTTAAGCTTTTGTACATTTACAAAAGCTTGTCATTCGCGACCCAGGTTTCGTCTTTCAGCGTCTTCATGCATTGTATCACACGCTATCAATTTATGAAGCACCCTCAGTTGATATTTAAAATCGTCAGTTGTGAATGCTTATTATTGTATGCCACATGCAACAGCATAATTATGCTTCAGTTGTATTATATAATATTATTAGTCGTATTTATGAAAGAACTGATTCTAAAACGTTTGATTCCACCTTCGGTCACTCTTGATTCTTTATTTATTGCAATGGGCAATATCAAAATGTATATTCTGTAATTATTAATGTATATTATTGTAAGATTGACACTTTGATTACGTGTTTTATAAGAACATAGGTTTAAGTGAGACGAGTGGATTGCTGATAACTTTTTGAGTGTAACCGATTACTTTTGATATTTTCTTCCGGCATATTTTTCAGTGCAGTACCGAGTATCAAAAACAATTGTACTAGTTACTAAATTCACATCTCTTATCACTTCGAAGTTAATTTACGAACGTTTTCTTCATATAGAAGGAAATGACCCGTACTCTTGTGAGAATTGGTTTGCTCTAATGCCTTTGGGTCGTTATATAAGTAGCTTTTGACGTCTCACTTTGAGCTTTTTTTCCAATGATACTTCAACATAAGTGTTTTATTAGTTTTTTTTAATCTATCACGTTGATTATAATATAATTAGCCAAGGTCTTGAGATTTGTTTTCAATATTATCCTTTAAGACGCCAAAAATATTTTAATCAACCCTATGATTAAATTATTTTACAACGATAACATCAGATTTTAGTAAAATTTATTGATACATATTTTTCTAATTATTCATATCAATTTCTCCACTTTATTAAAGAAGTAAACTTAACAGTTGAGCAGACCAAATGTGTAGAGCAATTTTCAACGTCATATGCTTTAGTTATAATGCTCACGGGATCAAATCCAGATAATTAACATGATTAAAAAATATTTCTTTAATCGATTTATAGATTTCTGTCAAAGCATTAATGATAATAATGATTTGAAACTTAGTCAGACCGATCTAATGTGATCTGATAAAATGTGAAAAATTTTAAGTCATTAACTTACCATTACTCATATCTCAGCACTATATTTTACACATGGTCTCTTGAAAAGAATTGTTTAATTGCCTCTTAAATAACAAACAGTTCAATTTCATACTAACCCATTTCATTCTGAGTCTCATAAACAATAATTCATCATCGAGTATTTTATAAAAATAATTTAGTGGATAGTATTGATATTTAAAAAACTGATGATTGAAATCAGAAATTATTAGATTATATATAACATATATAAAGCAATGTGAGTGCGTCTGTGTTTGTCATTTATGAATTACTATAACATTCATCCGATCAACATAAAACTTTACAAATTTCTTGATTACACTCCCGAAAAAGGTTTGACTTACCACTCTCCCTCAACCCTTCCAAAATCCATATGGAACTTTACGAATTTATTTAATTAAATCTCACGAAGGTTTCTGGCATACCCCGCCAAAAAATCGATGTTTATTCTAACACGGTGAAAAAATAGCAATGTATTTTAGTTCTACATAATTATTTTCAACAAATATAGTTGATAGCTATTTCGGCTCACGCTATCGTCAGAACTATTCTACACAGAACAGAACTATAGTTCTGACGATGGCGTGAGCCGAAATAGCTATCAACTATATTTGTTAAAAATAATTTTGTAGAACTAAAATACATTGCTATTTTTTCACCGTGTTATAATGGAGTTCTACCAAGTGAATGCCAATTCAATCAATAGTATATTCTAACCTTTTTAATATTAACAATTGATTTTTTTCTTATCATAACGAGTTTCCATGAATTTCCTTACTCTGAGATCGCAGCAATTCGCGACGGCTAACTAGTATACAAAAAACTGCCCGCGCAATTTAGATAGCATTTACTTTTAACACACTGCAATCAATGCTGGGCTAAAAAATATCAAAATTCAATCAATGTTTCTATTTTATAATAATACTCTGATAGATTTATAATGAAGATGCTTCTCAAAGAAACAAAACTGATTTTACTCCTAGAAATACAGCCAGTGATATTTTCTGAGAGCACGTCGAGAGAGATATACAAGCCTCTGGCATTTTAAGTAGGCGTAGTCTATCTTTCAGAAGGAATACATCCAGCCACTCAAGAGACTTCTCCTCAAACAACTCAAAGAGAAACCTTAACTGAGTTGCTTGGACTTAGCAGAAAGTGTCAACGAATCCCTGGGGCTAACGAAATTGTTTTGTATAGAGAAACCTGAACAAAGTTCAATCTATGTTGAATGTAAATAAATTTTAGCCGAGAGATACATTTGCCGGAATAAACAGGATACAATAACGGCAACAAATTGCAAGCCAGTAGTAAAATTTAATCAACGTATATATTAAAATAGCTATCAAATACATCAAACGAAAGATTTGTATATGAGATTAACACATGACTCTGATTTATTTAATTTATGTATAAAGTGATAAGAATTATCATTTACTGTGTTAAAAAAAACACACTTTTTTCTATATTTACAAATTATATACAAATTTCTTTAATTCAAATTTGATATTAAAATTTCATCAAGCCCTTTCAGACAATATCATGAATTATATTGAAATGAATTAAATATAAATAATACACACCAAAAAATTTATTGATCTATTAAAATTAACTATCTAAAGTAAGTTTTTATCATAAATAAAACCAAATTTATAATTCATTATCAATTAAGAACAAAAAAACGCATCGAAAAATTTGACAATCAAATTGCGAACACTTAAATTAAATAATTAATATTGTCTACAGGTGTCACCTGTAGATTATTTTCTATTTAATTGAATATTTTTTTTGAATACCTGATAATAATTTAACTTAACATTTTGTAGAAATAACCTTGGTTTAATTCTTATTGCACCAGATGATAATGCTTGAAAATCACGGTTCGCTTAACCAATCGCAATTTTGACAAAATTAAATGTTTGAACTAGTACTAAGTATTGCGTTGCTGTACATAAATATAATGCGTTTCCGCCAATAAGTGAAAATTAACACATTATAAATGAAAAATTATTAAAATAAGTACGTATCAAGATAAGATCTTATAATTTATAAGTAAATTTATTGTATAATATTAAAATAATCAAAGAATTTGTAAAGAACTATAATTATAATACAGTCTAAAATGATTTAGACCGTTATCGTTTGTCGCAAAAATTTTGAAATGTGAGACGATAATCAATGAACCATTATGAAGAGTAAAAATTATTATATATATAAAATATTATTAAATAAGTATAATTAAATATTATTTAACAGCGTTTTTTTTCTCGTTTATGCTACAAAAAAAACTGTTAGATTTTCACAGAATTCTTTCCCTATTTATTTTATCTCAAATATCTGATATATAAAAAACACACGGACGCTTTTTTGCAATCGTCCTAAATTAATTTTGCTCTTCCCAGAACTGAGAGATTGAAATCTCCATGACAACGCATAAAATCAACACGTTCATTTGTTTTGTCTTTATTTATTCCTCTCGCAATTTGATTTCATTTGTATCGATAAGTTCTCCTATACTTCAAAAACATTTTTTTCTTACAGTATGGCTCATACAATAAATCTCATAAATGATACATTGTGTTTTTTGTTTACAGGAATATTTTTGCGAACAAATCAGAATTATTTTACCAACAAATATATTGATACAATATTTCTTTTATTGCGGATTTTGTTTTGTCATATTTACTACAAGTGACTACCTAGTGTACGTTGCAATTCCACTCAATGAAAGAAAGTGTTGATGCTTTAATTTAATTTACTGATATGCTTTTGGATACACAATATATTTATTTTTTCTGTCAGTTTCATACAGGAAAAAATTAGAATCTTTTACGACGCATGAGCAGGCCACATAAAGCTGTCCATGTGAGAAGCAGTTTATTAGTTAATAGTCCTTGCAATAAACAAAACTGGTCCAGATCGAATGGTTATACTAATTCAGAAACCTTTGCTAATCAATCGATTGTTTTTTTTGTCGCAATCGAACAAAACAAATACTGTTCACGTTGAGCGAAACTATACATAGCTCTTATAATTGTATTTATTTAGAAACTTTTGTAGCCATGTGTATAATAACCCACAAAAGATTTATTGCAATCAAAGTAATGGCTTAAAAAAGCATATGGGAAAAACAGACATTATTTTAAGTATAGTATAGAAAAAAATTACGTCTACTAGAAACTTAAATGATATCTATAAACCTTCACACATATAGCAATAGTTACATATCTATTTCATTAATTACTGTACATTATTATAGCTTAGAATCACTTCTCTGATAAAAAATAATGTTTCTATGTTTATTCACATTTATCATGATGTCACAAAGTAAAAAATAACTGAACTTTAAATTATCAAGATAAAGTGACATTCTGACTTAAGGAAAGTTATATTGTACTTTGTTAGTTCTCCAAAAAAGTTATTTCAGTTTTACTGCGATATATGTATGTTATAGAATGATACGAAATCATAATTTTGACATTAACACAGTTCAAAAGTAAAATTATATGGTCTTTTTCTAAACGACTTATTTAAAACATTTTTTTAATACATTTTGCTGTTACTGATTAATTTTTCTTTCTCTATAACCTCATAATAAGGCTTACTGGATTTCAGTCAATCATTCAATCACGTAGTCCCAAGAAATATTTTTCTGATTATATTAAAAAATAATTAAGTATTCAAATCAAATACGTCTTGATTAATTAATTTCTGTGCAACATTTCATTTTATCTTTTCGATCGTATAAAGAATGAACTACAAATATTGAATCGAAATTTTAACTAAGCTCGAATGCTTTATAATTTGACTAGAATTATATTATAGTTTTATTGTAAATTTGCTAAAATCTTTTATTTTACTAGTTATTTTACTTTTAATAAAAACACATTTTTAGTACTATTTTCACAATAAATTTCATGATCAGGACCGATTTTGCTCATTAGTCAGTCATGATCAGTTATTCCACAGTATGTTTGATAATCGGAAGAAAACCAGTCCTGATCATAAAACTCATTATGGAAACAATATTAAAAATGTATTTTTATTATTCAAAATATCATGCTTTTCCACCATGAAATGACAGTTAACAACTTGCTTGTTTTTAAATAATATGAAATCTATATCAAAGAATACAATTATAAATCCTGTTTGAATCTGAAAAATAAAATAATGTCAATATTTAAAAGATATGGAATATAAAAATGAATCAATTTTTATTTTGTAAAATACTAGTACCCTCTTAACTTAAACACGATAATTATATAAATGTTCATGTATAACTACATAAATGCTCTACGCGTGGAAAAAAATGAAATTACATGACGTGAAATAAGGTATATTTTGATTGATTGATGTACGTGACAAGTCATCGAAGCGACTCCGGGGATATCTTACATTTTTCGTGAAAAGCTTCGTATGATATTCGCTTTAATAGAATGAGGAAAATGTCAACACGATATTGATGTTGATACGTCATGAGTACACATAACAGAAAAATATTGGAAAGCTTTGGAAAAAATATTCAATAATAATTTCTTACAATTTCTGAATTTCCATTCTATCATTTATTATTTGGGCCGTATAAACGTTTTATAGCGCACTAAATATTCAAATTGTTTTAGATTTTCAACGAGAAGTTGTCAAAAAGAGTCGTTAAACAATTCAGATTTTATAATTCTCTCTTTTATAAATACTTTGATAACATTGTAGTTATCAATTAAAATAATACAACAAAACGGTTTTTGTAAAACATTTTTTAAATTACAAATAATTAGCTTAGGTTCTTTGACACGCGATACATTATAAAAAGATAATTTAAACTAGTCTTGCCGATTTCTGGACTTCTCACAAGAAAGATAATCTTCTAAGTTCGCTTTGAAGTCTTAGATAAAGTTCAACATAATCGATTGATCTCTTAGGAAAACTCTGTAAAAACAAAAAGTGTTGAAAAGATTTGAAAAAACTAAGCGAATTTTCACTGACTCGTATTTGTTGAGAGATAAAGGTATGTTAATTATATGTTAAACACATTGTAAAATAACAAAATTTATATACTCAATTTCATGAAATATTTGCTTAATTTTAGTGATGTAAATACGATTAAATGTTCTGTAAAGATATTGAAAAAATCTTCAATGACATGAAAGAACATTTTATTGATTGAATTTACTTGGTAGAACTCCATTATAACACGGTGAAAAAAATAGCCATGTATTTTAGTTCTACATTTTTTTAATAGTAAATATAGTTGATAGCTATTTCGGCTCACGCCATCGTCAGAACTATGCTTAAAAGAACATTTGCTTATCTATATATAGCTGTGTAGAATAGGTACACATTACGTTTTCTCTCCTGTTTTAACGACCTAGCTTATTTTTTGCAAGCAATAAAACTACAAATTTTTAAAATTGTGAAATTATGAAACTAAAAAGGTAGCTTTATCAATAAGTTTATATATTGCACGGAAATGGTTTGTTAGATGGAGATGGTTTATTACGGAAAAGCCCGTGTCAATGTCTTGAGGAGTGACGACGGACATATATTAGTTTGTTCGTTAAGATTTTTTTGTGATAATCGATATCTATTTATTTATAGCTGTTCTGATCGGATGAAGGAACATCCTTACACAACGATCCTTTCCCTGCCAAATAATTATGACGAAAAAACCCTGGCAGACTTCAATATACCTAGGAGAGTTTTACTTCTGACAAACTCTTATTTATAGAATACCTGACTGATGTACAAGTTTATCGTAACCAGTAGACGAAAGAAAACAATAACTACACGACTTCAAATAAAGAAATTCAAAACTATCTGGGGCATGGATCTTTTGACTTTCTCTCGAGAAAATAGTGATAAAAAAGACTGGTAAAAATACGTATATATATGACACACCATGGCAGCCATATCATTTATATAGGAAAAACTCAAAACAGCTTGAGGTTTAATGTAACAACGACCAATTTCACCACCATGAATAGAACTCTATGCATTAGGACTTTACGAAAACCTATCCGATTTAAAAAAAACTAAAAATGGACCGTAAAATTAGGCCACGATCTGGGTACTGCACAAAATTTTCATCTTCAAAAATTCAAATTTTAAGTGTTTCCAAATCGTCTATTATTTGTAAAAGAATGTAAAAAGGTGATTTTTTAAGATCATGTAAGATTAGTGCCAAGCAACTTGTTTTACTATTGTAAAAAATGGTTCGACACGTGTATATTATCAAAAAACGTGCTATTAGACTAGTTTCGTGATCCGTAATAACAACAAATCACTTTAGTATAATTCTTCGTTCGAAAAACTGCAAAGTTTATACAGTAAAAAACTATTCATCATTATCAATTCTGAATGAACAGTGAATGCTAATGAATCCAAATATTCGTAATTTACTTAGCATAGCCAAAAAGCAGTTCATTTATTTCACAAACATTTTAATGTCACTTATTTTACCTAATAAAAATAATGCGAAACAAACCATCATGTTTTTATTTAACTAGCGCTGATATTAAAACTGGCACTGAAATAAAGTGGCAGTAATTATGACAAATGACTAGCCATAACGCTTCCCATCTGTCAACTTAATGCAGACTAATACCGTTTCGTAAACGAGAGGCTCTTTTTTTCTTCTGTTTTATTAAAACTCATAAATATCACTTGAGCACACCTTTCTTAAACAGAAAATATTAAGATGAGCACTTATCAACACTGCCTGGCTTTAGAGGTACAGCCCTTATTGTTGTGCTAAATAAATTCGTTTTTGTTTGATGAATTCTACACAGAACACCTTGTTTGATAATGTGCAATTTCTTTTTTGAAAGTTTATATGAATCACACGGTGAAAAAAAACAGCAATAATGTATTTTAGTTCTACAAAATTATTTTTAACAAATATAGTTGATAGCTATTTCGGCTCACCCATCGTCAGAACTATGCTTATACTAACATTCGCTTATCTATATATATCTGTGCACAAAAGGCACACAACACATCCTCTCTCCTGTTCCAACAGCCTAGCTTGTTACTTTAACACAATGACACTAAATTTCCAAAATTCTAAATGAAACAATAGGTGTCTATGACAATAAGTTTATATGTGGGACTGAAGTGGTCCTGATGGAAGCAAATCAGACCACCCCTTTGTACAACGGCTGGACTAGTGGCAATACTATTATGTTAGTTTTTTCGATAAGATTCCTTCGTGATAATTGGTGTCTATTGATTTCCAGCCGTCATTCTCCGACCCTTACAATGAAGATGCAAACATTTAGACGCTGAGTTTGAATTTATATTATGAGATTCATTAATAACGTGATTAGCGAATTATGAATCTGTTTTTTTACTGTTGAATGATCTTACATGTTCCTTAGCGCGAGTAGATATACTTCTACCTGTCCGATATAAACGGATAAACATGAGCCACAGGACGTTTTAGAAATACCGCTTCTCTTCAGTGTATTAATTTTATCTTTACTATTTTTAAGATGTCCGCCTAAGTTATTGTTGACCTTGAAAGCTACGTTTATTGAGTTTTTAATATCCCGATAAATTTTTTCGCTAATGCTACCTACCTAGGTAATTAAATGATTTAAAGAAGCGGTTATCTTGTATTGTGTTCGGGTAAATGAGTTTTCTAGCCAGATTTAATTGTTTTCATGGCGTGAGCCGAAATAGCTATCAACTATATTTGTTAAAAATAATTTTGTAGAACTAAAATACATTGCTATTTTTTCACCGTGTTATAATGGAGCTCTACTAAGTGAATGCCAATTCAATCAAATTATATAAATCTATAATCAAATCAATGTATTAATTTATATGCATGGCTAAGAAGACGATTTTCTTATTTGAACGATCAATGTTTTGAAACTTATGTCATACATTAATTTTGTTTCGTAACCCTTCATGACTTTCCGATTCAATCATTTAAATACCTTTTCTTTTAAACATTTTTAAGACGTCACACGAAAAAATACATGTATATTTGTTTCAACACCGCCGTACATAGTATTTTGTCATGGGCTTAATTTAAATATTTCTACACCATATGTGTAAATATGTGAAAAACTTTATAATGAAAAAAATAAGATATTCATCATTTATGATATCGACTGAAAGTGCTTGATGGAATTTCATTATTAAAATTGTTAATACTTTCTACGATTCCACATGTTTTATCATTTACTATGAGTTTCGCATTTTGACATTTTCAAGCATTTTATCTAACAAATATAACAGAACTGACGAGAAGACTGGATTTTTTTACATAAAGTGAGTCATTGGTGACGAAACATGCGGAATTGTTCAAAGTTTCAACAATTCATATTATATATATTTCAGTTCATACTTCAGCCTTTGGGTAGTGCGTAGTGTGTTTTTTTGGCTGGGATATATCAGTTTGATATTCAAACAATAAATAATTACGATTTACAACGTCACTCGCAAGAAATATTCATTCAATACTTTTTTGCAGCTTGAACAATGTACAGTTCATTTTTGGCTTTGTAACATTTTGAATGAGCTTATTAAAGAAAAAATATACGAGTATATTTAAGTTTTGTTTTACGCTTTGTGGCATGAAGTTTTTTTATTATTTTATAAAATTTATTATTTCTATTGTGTTTAATTATTTACTTAAATGTTTTTAACTTTCACTTTCATTTTTAATTCAATCATAATAAAGATAAATAAATATGCTGGCAATCATTTAAATGCTCAAGAAGTATATATTCATGTTAAATTAATTAAATTAATCCAAGCCCCATATTAAGGTTATCGGTTGTACAAACCCATCTAACTAAATTCAGTTTATTCGTTATTTAATTTTTTTATAAAATCACATATGCCGTAAATAGTTACGTCTAACATTTAGCAAAATATATAAATACGTGTTTGTATTGTATAAAAAAATAAACTATTATGTAGGCTGTTTAATATTCAGCTATGCCATGGGATAATTATGCTTTAAGTACTTAAAACCATATACCTGATAACTTTGCACAGTGTTCGCATATTCAAGTTTCCCGGGCTACGACCGAAGAGCAAGTATACAGCGTCGTAGCACTTGCATGCTCTACGAATGCTACGGCGAACCCAACCCTCGAGAATCTAATTTAGCGACCACTGGGAGATTATACGGACTAGTGGGGTAAGTCGGATATTTGCTCTCGACATTTCTGTTCGGTTATTATTTCACCATGAAGTTTGTGATTTGAGCAATTCAATTTTGTATTCTTGAAATGTCTCGAGAAATATTTATATCTCGGCCTAAATATTACAGCTGGTGGCTCTGGTTAAAGGGGCTTTATTTGATTTTCAGTATTAATAAATATTTTTTTTTTACAAAAAAATGTTGATTGATGCGTTGATAGATGTATGAATATGTCTTTAATTCAATACTAAAATTCAAACTGAGAACATCCTTGAAAAATAAATACAAAACAAGCTTTTATCTAGTACTTTTAATTTGCTTTTAATTTATACAAAAAATAATTGTTTAGCGACTTGATATGTAATTTTTTTTTTTGATTTAGCGATTCTGTTCGAAAGATAATTTAATTCATTAGTTCATTTAATAAGTAATAATATTTAGTGTGATATATATCGTAGCTCCGTCCCTAATATGGAACCATATTCGTTAGGGGTTTTCATTATATTATATTTTCTGCGCATACCTCCAGCTGAATTCTTCAGCAAAATGGTATCTTGTAATAAATGCAAAGGTTTGAAAAACTTTAAGCTTACTTTATTTTAATAAAGGTGGGCGAAAAATTTTTCCTTAGAATCTGGCACAAAAGCTCCGTTCAATGATCGAGTATAAAATAATTTACCAATCATTGTATTAGAAAGTTTCACTTAATTTTTTTCTCACGGAAACAAAGCACAATGAAACATAAAATCTATTACTTTTTCTACGAACTTTATAACCCAAAAAGCAATTAGTGGTTTTCTTCTCAAGAAAATTTTCCGTCTACTACAGTGATGGACAACACGTGGCTCACAAGTTAATGCCAAATCCACTGAAAGAGTTTCAATAATATGACTACATCTTTAGAAATATTTCCACAAACTATTTTTTCAACACCAGAACCGCTTGATAAATGATAAGTTTATAATACTTGCAATAAACTAAATCAGTACTGGATAAGAAAATATAAAATTGTGAAAATAATACTCAAAATTGTTTATTTTTTTGGTAATGTCGTTTTACTAAAAATTGATAGTTTAGAAAGACACAAAAAAGTTTTTCTAGACCTTTTCTACACAGCTATATATATATATAAGCAAATGTTAGTTTAAGCATAGTTCTGACGATGGCGTGAGCCGAAATAATTTTTTTTTTTTTAAAAAATGTAAAACTAAAATAAATTGCTATTTGTTTCAAAGTGTCACAAAAAAGTGTCATTCTGTATGTAATATAAATGAAAATTTTCTTTAGATAATGAATTTGTAAAGCGTGCGTTTTTGTTTTAACAATAAATTTGCTTCCATATTACAATAATGTTGTAAAAACCTTATCGTATACTTTGTATTTTAAATTAAGCATAAAACGAACTATGACTATACTTGGAAGAGACTATATAAAATGCACACTACAAAAAGATTTGTGTCTCGCGATTTATTTAAAACAAACGGATTAGCATTTACGTTAAATAAGTTACGCATCACTGATCTACGCAATCAACTCATAGCTAAATCACAATAAAAATTTCATTAAAGAAAATATCCACCAGCACGCTATGTGGATATAATATTGTATAGAAACGTAATCCGTCATACTGAAGGTCTTGAGTAAGAAACGAGACTGATCGTTAAACATAATGAAGCATTTTATGAACTCTTAGCTGAAAGTCTGACCCTCATTATAAGTCCTGATTTCTATACATTGATTGCTTGATGGAGCGCTTGACAGTTGACGTAAATATTAATTACCTTGTGGGTTTTTCTTCCGCAAAGTAAGTTTATTTCTATCATAATGTATTAATCGTTTGACGTGATTGTTTTGCTTAATGACTGTGCTTTCTTATGTACATACAATATTAAAAAAACTTTATCTCTATGTATACTAACGGAGCTTGGAAAACTTATCGTCCTCAACTCACCACCAATAGTTAATCGCCAGCAGGTTAGTGCGTCGTCAATTAATCGTATTATCAATATTCAACCTAAAAATGTCGCAAAAATGTTTAAACGCTTAGATGCGTGTTTTTCTTAGTAAAATATCAGCATAAGTAAATTTTTTTTTAGAATTCTGCGATGAAAAGTTTATTTTTTATCTATTTAAGAGTATTTTTAACCTACGTATTATCTGTGCCATCAATTATTGTGGCGATAAATTGCTAGTACTTAACTGCTGGAATAAATTTATCTATTAAATTGATTTTTAAGTTTATATCTATAATAATGCATGAGAAAAGATAAAAAAAATACAGTATAAAAACATAGTTTGGATTGATGTGATTGCAACCGACCAAATTACGACTTCCAAATAGTTTGCGTTTTTCTTCCAATTTCACAGATGGCAAAAAGCTTAAAATAGTTTGCTCTTGAAAAGAAGCTCAACCAAAAGCTCATAAAAAATTTTATTGCCGCTTAGTGATCGTGTAACGAGAACGAATTGTCTGACAGTGTAGTGTATATTGTAAAAATTAAACGATATTATTATGAAGGAAAAAAACTATGAAGGTTTTGTCTCACAGAAAAAAATCCCACCGTTTTGTACCAATTGTGTAATGACAAATTTGATAGACGCAATCATGGTTACTTATTCATTATATAAATAATGAACAGCTTTATAAAGCACTTAAATTTATAATCATTAATATCGTTTTGTGAAATTTTTATTATTGATGGCTTACCATATTTTTGTTGTAATTGATTAAAAATTTCAAAAACGTTATATTTTCTTAAATAAAACATTTAAATGTATCTTTTTCAATTCTTTGTGTTTATCGTTTAATAGATATTTCAATTTTTTGTCTATAAATTGTGCCGCCTAATCATAAAATCATATTTCACAAAAATAAGTCAATGCGTTTTAAAATAACACGCGTAAGTATTGTTATTTTTTATAACATATAAATATTTACAAACATTTCTTATACCTAATGCTGTATTCATATCGGTTTACTGAGGCTTCAATCCTGTTTCAAAATGTATTTTTTGAAGCGTAATGATTTAAATCGTGCTTCAAAAAACCGGATATGAACCAATAAAACCTTCAATGCGTTGATAATTAAGGACGCCATCGTACTTTTTGGGTGCCTTATAATTTGTTCTAGACGTTACTTACTCGTCCAGCCTAACATAATTAATAGATTCACCTAACCGTATTACTAAAAAAAGTTTATTTTTCATATTTGAACATTCAGTGGTGACAAAACGTTTATATTCAATCCAGCAGACTCATCTTCTCACTTTTGCTGTTATATTTGTTAATTTTAACGTGATAAGGCTTTGTTGTAAAAAAAAAATATGCGTAATTACATTTATTTTCATAATTGGGAGTATTTCTAGATTAAATGCACAAGAATAGATAACATGCGCTTATAAAACCTTTCTAGGTTATCAAAAAGCCTCTCACAGTTAAATTCTATTACTTGTTCATATAAATTCGTCTTTTTTACAAGCCTAGTAATTTATTGATTGAATTGGCATTCACTTGGTAGAACTCCATTATAACACGGTGAAAAATAGCAATGTATTTCAGTTCTACAAAATTATTTTTAACAAATATAGTTGATAGCTATTTCGGCTCACGCCATCGTCAGAACTAGTAGTAATAGTTCTGACGATGACGTAAGCCGAAATAGCCATCAAGTATATTTTTTAAAAATCATTTTGTAGAACTAAAATACATTGCTATTTTTTCACCGTGTCCTAGTAATTTACGTTATTTACCACTAAGTCAACGTGGTCGATCGGTCCAATTCTAGATTGAACCGACTCGCGTAGCTTTTCTCTTTCTGCATCCAACGAATAACGCTTACGTAAAATATATTTAACGCTCTGAATTACAGCAACAAATTTACATGTTGGTATATCCACTAACAGATCAAGTCAGCTGTGAGTTTTTAAATAATTTATCAAAAATAGTCAATTTATTTTCCTACTGCAAAATATCTACAATCATATCATATGAATTATTATTACTGCGTAATCAAATCACTCAAAATAAAATCGTTAATACATATTTCTGTGATAAAGAAAATGACTATTTTTCCGTATGTAGGAGCGCAGAGAAAAAAAAACACATAATTTCTTTTTTGTGGTGCCAAAGGCTTGAACTGTATTGAAAAAAATTCTTTGCTTTGATAGCTGTTTGCTGCTCATAAACTATTGTATTTTAAGTTAAGTGAAGAATCCGGTCCAGTAGACGATTTGCGACCTACAAAGGCTTTTGTCTTATTTTGTAGTAGGCTAAAAACTTCATTTTTTTCAAAGATATTCGCTCTTATTGAGCATGTGAACAAATTGTAAAATTGCTAAGCGGAATATGTTTATGTGAATGCTCTTTTTGTTAAGGTAATGTTTTATAAGGTGGATCAAAAGAAAAGCTTTCAGTTGATATATTTCTCTCACGACGTTTGATTTTAGATATTGATAAATTAGTTTTTTAAATAATAAAAGCACATTTTTAGTACTATTTTCACAATATATTTTTGATCGGGACCAGTTTCGCTCATCGCAAACAAGCTGAAACATTATCAGGTGATAATGCTTGCGATGAACCAAACCGGTCCCGATCAAAAAATATACTGTGGAAATAAGTACTAAAAATTGTGTTTTTATTATTTAAAATATCGTGCCTTGCCACCAAGAAGTGGCAGTTAGCACCTTAAAAGTGACCATACAAGTGATTGATAAATTATAGTGCAAGGAATTCGTTGCAGATATTCACATCACTAATTTTAACTGATAATGGAGTTTTTCCATGTAAATGCAAATTTAATTATACAAAATATGTATTTTTTTAACAATATTTTCAATTTGTATTGACGAATCGCCCACAGGTCTGATCACGTGTTTTAAATACGAAAAACGGTCAGCAAAAGCAAGCTTTGCATAATTAAACAAATTCATTTCTTTTTATTCAACATTCTTTATTATTATTTTTTAATTATAAAATTTAAATTCAAAAACACTTTTTATTTTTCGTTTTTTTTTATTTTACTTTTTAAAATACATTTTCATTTAATATCAGCATAAAATTAATTCTTATATAAAAAGCTTTTGATTATTAACGGGATATAATTATACCATTCAATTAAAAATTCAAAACAGTTTTGAGCGTATTAATGGTAACATTTAATTAGTCCGCATTCTCTTTCACGGTGGAGGTATAAAAAATAATTAAATTCCACCCCACTTACCGTAATATTATTTCATAAAGAACCTGCCGTTGTTTAAATTATAAAATGAAAATTTACCCTAAATTTATCGCTATACAATTTTTTTTACTTCAGTTGTATTTATTTTAGGTTTGTCATTATTATATAATATTCACTGATTTATGATTACCTTCCTTAATATTATGTTACGATGCACAAGTTGTATTCTACCTTTATTTCATTTATATCTTGTAAACGAGCCATTTATTATTCTGCTATTCTGCAAGTTCCATCATGTTTTACCAGAGTTAGGTAACATTTTCATGTAGGAAAACTTTGAATAATGGCCACACATAGTAAGAAGCGTATTTCACTAATCTGATAGAATTGTAATATTCTCTTTGAAATTAAAACTTTTTGTTATACTATCTATTTGACTTTGGAGAAGAATCTGCATTCAAAATAAATACTTTTTCGCCCCTCTTTCGTTTTTATAAAATATGATAATTTTTTCAGAACTTTGGAATACTTCTGAAAAATACTTTATTATTTCTTTTCTTTTGAATAAATTCAAAGCTTTGATCGTTTACATTGTAAATAATTTAATACGATTCAAAGTTTTGATCACATTCTTTTGAATAAATACTTCTTTTTAATATAAACTAATATAATATAAACATTTTTTCGTTTTGAAGTTTTGTTTTGCTTATTTACTTAAAAAATTATTATAAAATAAGATGGTGACAATTAATTAAATATGATGTGATTGAAAGCTCAAAAATAATACTCTCTTGATATATACTATTTTCATTTTGAATTTCAATCAAGGACGATCGCTTTCTCTTTTACAATAAAAGTTTTATAGATAGCAATTATTCTGTTTTCAACCATATCTGCTCTAAGCGTGAAACATTAGAATTTCTATCAATACATCAATAAACATAAAAAATTCCAAGTTCCAAAAAGTCCAGTTCTAATGTAATAGTACATACCAATGACATTTTTTGAATGCAGGGTAGATTTTTTCGACAACAATCAACTAATATTAGAAATTAAGAATGAATGAAATGCATTAATTATCGATTAAAGGTCCGTGACTTTGTTGCTAAAAAAATTAGTACCACAAACCTTACCCATTTCATTATTTAAGATAAATCTGTTTCTCTTCAAACTAGTTATTATATAATTTAATGACAATTTTTAATATAACTTTACAAGTAATTTATAACAACGGATTACGTCTACCTAATGATAAAACAATTGTTTTATCTTGTAAGCCAAGAGCCTGAACAGTCCCGAGAAGATAAGTATATCCCCGACTGCCTCACGACTAATTTCATAGTTTCTATCGTCCTGAACGTTTATCGTTTACAACAATTATTTCATGCTGGTTTTATAGTCAAGAGAAGTACATATACTGCTGGCTTCATCGATTTACATGAGTTCAAATCTCATTATGAGTAGTTTCTTATATTATTTAAGTCCATGCATTGATCATTGTTAAAACACATTGTATGTAGTGTTCAAAATATACTCTCAAGTAAGTTACTTTAAACCATGCTTAAGCAAACCCTGTCCATTCGAAAAATATAGTTTAAGGAATTGAATTAAAATAAATTCACGTATAAAAGCTTTTAAATACTGAAAACATTTTAATAACTCTTTTTTCTTTAAATATGATCCCATTTAAATAACGAATTACTCACAATATTAAGGACACGAGAGGGCTTAAGAGTGAAATGCGCAAAGACATAAATAACAATTGTAATAAAATGCAATTTTCTACTAAACACACTTAAATAAATACGATTTCTTTTTTTTTAATGCTAAGCGACGATATGGTTATAATAATTATTGATACTAAATGATTCCATATGCTCTGCTGCAGTAGGGGTGGCCATTTTATAGGAAAATTGCCACTTGCTTAAATTTTACAACCTTAAAAATATTTCCGGGCAACTTAAAAATAATTATTTTCTGATAAAGTAGCTAAATAAAAACGTATTTTAGAGCTTTATTGTAACACCTTCTTGTGATTCAGAATCCATATTTTTGAATTCTTAGTTGGTTTGATTATTTAATATCAAACCAACTTTTCGCTAGCCGCACAGTAAACGGAGACGTTTTTGGCACTAATTATTTTGTTCAACTCTAAAAATGGTTAAAATAAACAATTGACAATCGGTTTCTAATGACTACATGTTTCTTTTTTTAATATTACAAAAAATTACCCGTTAGTATTGTTGTTGAAAAACTTTCAGGATTGTACATATACTGTGGGTTTAAAGTGGTCAATGCAGTTGATACAAAAAAAATAGCTCATTATGTATTTTGACTTTTAAGTTGACCCTTCTCAATTGGAAGGCTTTATACTTATGTTCAGTTGATAATTCTCGCAAAAATCGAAAATGGTTCTGATCTTTTAATAAAAAAAACGAAAAAGTATGAATTTATACATATGTACATAAATACATATTGTGAATTAAATACTTGAAAATAGTAATAACAAAGTATGTTCTGGAACCATCGCAATGTCAGTCATCAGTTGATAATGCTCGCGATGAGCGAAACCGGTCCTGATGAAAAAATATATTGTGGAAATAATACTAAAAAAATGTGTTTTTATGATTTAAAATATCATGCCTTTCCATCAAGAAGTGACAGTTAACACCTTAAAAGCCATCGCAATGCCTAAAATTTATCATTTTAATTAAAAAAATATTGGTTTGTTGTATTATATTTGTTAGCTTATGCGTTCGGTGATAAATTTTACCTTTACGAAAATTCCTGTCCAATTGACTTTTAAAAAATGTGCTGTATTTAATTGAATTAATAAAATATGTCCGATTGAAGGCCACGATATAAAAATCCAATAAAGCAATGTGAAAATTATAATCATTAATAAATAGTATTCTATTGGACTGCGCCTAAAAATGCAACCAGAATGTCAATTTTCATGTTCAAAATAAGCTTGTATATATTAGAGAAAAATATAATTAATGAAAACACGATTAACAAAAATTGTAGAATTAAAAAATTTGTAAAACTAAAATCTATGGAGTATATATATCTATAATAATGGAGTTCTACCAATTAAATGCCAGTTCAATCAACAGATTAATAGTTCTTGAAGCTTATTTCGTATTTAAAAATAAGAATAAAAAAATGTGATTCATATTTCAATGTAAAATGTCTCGTACAACTTTTTTTTTATTATTACATACATTAAATTTATCAATAAATATTGATTTATTAAAAACATACATAATTTAATATTGGCAAGAGTATTTTTTCTATATTTGTTTTCTATATTTAATTAATTTAAAACGTACACAATTTGAAGTCTTTATAAAATACGTCAAGAAGATTACAGTAAAATTTAGCATTTCTATATAATTATATTTCTTTCTAAATAAATTCTCGTTGTATTGTTATAAGCAATATTTCAACAATTTTAATTGTTAATAAATAAATTTTCAGATTAATAGGCTAACAATTAAGGCTTTCTTAATCACTTTCCAAAAAAAAACACTTACCATAAAATTATGCAAATCCCTTCTTTTCCGATGCACATAAAAAAACCACCAACACTTCCGTAGAGGAATAAATTATCTTCAAAAAGTGTGCGTCAGTCGTAGAGGCGCCTCGTAGCGACGTAGCGTCACCCCGTCACGAGAGCAAGGGATGAACTGAGCTCCGGAAGGGATGGTGCAGGCCAAGGGAGTCTCCCTCAGTTGATGCTACTAGTAGTGTGTACCTACCAACCCCCGGGCGGACATCTACATCAAGCATCCCCGTGTGCCGACATACATATATTCGTAAAGTTGTAATCAAGATTCTAAGCGATGTGTTGTGCTAAGTGATCTAGTTACAATCAACGTTTCTTAAAATTATTATATTTTAAAAATATGAATATGATCAGTGTCATTAATATGCAGGCTATTTTCAACAATTCAGTCAATCGATTAATAATAATGTTATAAGTTGACAATACAAGCGGAATATTTCATAAAGAATTACATGAATTTACAAACATCACAGACAGTCTAACACGTCTCTACTATTATCAAATAGTAAAGAAGTATTGCATTGCCCATTGCTTTTTATAAATTATAATTATCAAAATCAATTTTTAAGGATCTCGTATTATTTATTTAAAGACTTTTGATTCATATTTTATTTATTCGATTTATCTTTACTATATTTAAATGAAAAAAAAATGTAATTGATAGCAATCCCCAAATAACACTTTTGTTTTGTTTGCTGTCTTAATGTGATATTATTTTAATGTAATGTTCATAATAGATATTTATGCTTTTCACGTTATAGATAACAAAGTAATGTTTTCTCAGGCAAGTCTTTCGATAATACCATCATTGATTTATCAAAGAAAAGAAAATCTTTGTCGCGTCTTTATTTTTTAATTAAGAGCTTGAGCTTATAGCCGAAAAGCTGAGCATAACGAAAGGGTTGAAAAAGCTTCCGTGAAAAGACTTATCAATGGGGTATTTTGGATCTTGATTATTTTCTCTCGATACGAGTCTTATTATTTTTAAACGAGTATAAGTGTTGATACATGTGTGATAGTTATTATACATATTTTTTTTATTTAAATTATTTCTTTGTTTTTATATGTGAACATAAATGCGATTTTATTTAAAATTGATTTAAAATTCAAACGGTGACATTTTATATTGATGCTAATTTTTTTTAAATTATTTAACTCTAAGGTTAGGATCCAAATAAAATAGTATTAATAAGCACCATTGGTATATATCCGACGCTAACTGTTCAGGTCTGTAGCATCTGAGTGACAGAATACCTGAAGATTCCGAAAGGCGAAACCGATTTGTTAGTGACAAAACATGTGGAACCGTACAAAGTTTCAACAATTCAAATTTGATATTGAAATTCCATATAGCACCTTTAGTCAATAATATACATTAAAAAATTTTATTATTAAATAAAAAAACTTTTTTAAACTTTGTTTCTTACAATTGCTTTTTGACTTATATGATACTTTTATAGTGATATCACATGTTATTAAATATATATATATATTTAAATAAAAGAAAACATTGTCATCAGTCGAAAATACTGTATTTGAAGACCTTGCAATATTGAATTTTGTAACGATTACACCACTCGTGCATATAATGTGAAGCCTTGAAAAAGCTAAGTCGTAATAAAATTCCTTCTACGAGTGAAGTTTGTTTTGTTTTTTTAATTACTATTGTTTCAATAATATCCATATTATGCGACTTCAATAATACTTAAACTTAATAAGATATAAACTGTCACTCTTTAATGGAAGGCATGATATTTTAAACAATAAAAACACATTTTTAGTACTTATATCTACAATAAACACTTCACTTATTATGAACAGTAATTTTTTTGCTTAGTTCTTGAACGCATGGTTTTGTATACCTGCTTACTTTAACTCAAAATTTGGATAAATATACTTGCTTGTAATTTGTATCCTATCAGTTTATAATGCTCGCGATTAGCGAAACCGGTCCTGATCATAAGTTATATTGTAGATTTAACTACTCTAAAATGTGATTTTATTTTATACATCATTTGAAAATGCTCGTGATG
Organism: Himalopsyche japonica; assembly: GCA_028555115.1. Classification (NCBI taxonomy): domain Eukaryota; kingdom Metazoa; phylum Arthropoda; class Insecta; order Trichoptera; family Rhyacophilidae; genus Himalopsyche; species Himalopsyche japonica. Next base: position 150,536 of record JAHFWJ010000097.1, on the reverse strand, counting down.
AGCGAAAACGGTCCTGATCAAAAAATATAATGTGGAAATATAATTTGAATTATTATGACTTCCGGTAAATTGTTTGCAATCATTGTAACACAATAAAAGAGAAAATTGTAACTTGATTCTTTTTTTAAGTGGATAATTAGATTCACTATTTAGTTAGATTCACTATTTAGTTAGATTCACTATTTAGTTAGATTCACTATTTAGTTAGATTCACTATTTAGTTAGATTCACTATTTAGTTAGATTCACTATTTAGTTAGATTCACTATTTAGTTAGTTACTTTAGTTGTGAATTAACAGTACTTCTGAAAATGCTTTACACCAAGTGGAATACCAAAGCTATTAATATTTATTTTTCAAATTGAAATTTTTTTCATCATTAAGTAAATCAGTATTGGTGGAAAAACATATTATGTTATGTTGACTCTAGAATAATTGATCTCTAACTTTTAAATACGACTTCTATAGATTTAATTTATCATATTGACTGAAAGTGCTTGATGCAAATTCCATTCCATTTCAAATTTGCCTGAAGATGCCAAAAGGCGACAAAATCGTACAAAATGTCCTTTAGATTTGTTGTAACAAATCTTAATAATCCAAAATACATAAAATCGGCATGTGAAAATGACTTTTCTTACCTATTGTTTATGCATACTTGCATTTGCGTGTGCGTTCGTATATAGAATGTAGGAATTTAAATATAATTAAAATGTGTGTGGTGCCCACCTGAACTAGATTTACTGTGGATTGCTCAGCTCTCCAGCGACTATTGTCCACAGCAAGTACAAATAAATTATTCAACGGATAATTCAATACATAAAAGGTCAAGAAGAATTAAAGAGCTTTAATATTAACGTGTCATAGATCTCAGTGCTCTATTAATTTGATATCCAAAAAAATCAATCCAACCGATTGCCGTTTAATTTGTTAGATTTGAACGTAATTAGAATTATATATATAATATATTATATTCTTAAATGGGAAGGAAAACCCAGACAGAAAACCGAACACCAACCCGCCTTGGCAGCGTAGTGTTGCTATGTCCAAACAACCCCCCTGGAAAAAAAAAAAAAAAAAAAAGCAGGGGGAGGCCTTCATCCAGCAGTGGATCGACCCCGGCTGATGATGATGATATATTCTTAAAAAATGATTTAATTTTCTCGTTCAGCCGCAAATAATTATTTCGGCCCATTTTTGTACAAACTTTAATAAATATTTATCATTCTTTTATTATTAAAACTTCGTTTATTTTCACGTTGTTGGCCTCTCACAACCTATTGAAATTTATTATTGAAATTCTATTAATCTCTTTCAGTCAGTATAATACATTTCATCAAATATATCATTACGTATTATTTTTTAGACCATTTGCTAAGGGCGCAATTACTTCGACTTTCTTTTGAGAGAGCTTTTCAGATTAAAGTTTTAAATAACGTCAAACAGAAAATTGCTATCGATGGATATTTCTTTTTTTATTTATTTATTGAAAGATATAGTTTGGATATATTTAGTACTTTATATCGTAATCTATATTCATATTCATAGCTTGACGTCTAACGGACCTGTCAAGAAACAAAGTGAAGAAATTAGGGTTGAAATTCGAGCGAAACTGTCTTAGGGCCTAGCAGCTGTCGAGTGTTGTGAAATTGTACACATAAATAACCATCGGATGCTTCCATATGTTTCTTTCGTCCCTTAACATTTACGAGAGAAGACGAATGGTCTTTTATTTAGGGGTATACTCAGTTCGACATATCATTACGTTTCGACAAGTTTATTAATGTGAAAAAAAATAGAGAAACAAAAATGGTCCAGGGAAACGCATTGAAATCTTTATTTATTTTTGGTTTCAATTACACAGCAATGTTTTATGTTTAAATAAAAGCGACTTCTTCATGATAAATATGTTTTTGTCAAAGTTACAGTGTTAAATAAATATATTTTATATACCGTTTCATTTGCACTAACAAACATTCAAGAACTAAAATTGTTCGTTGATTATGTTTACTAAATGAAAACGTATTTTTTATGGACTCATCAAAAACTCGCAGTAAGACTTCATTGTTAATTAAAAATTCAATTTAATGGCTTTGAAATTATATCTATGGAATAAAAACAAAGTTATATGATATGAAATGTGAATTGTTACAACTTTGTACGATACCACATGCTTTGTCACTTACTACCCGGGTTTCCCCTTTCGGCGTCTTTAGGCATTCTATCACACGGATAAATTTAATTTAGTTTTAATTTACTGCTTTCCTTGGGATAAATGTTTACTTGTAATTAACAACTTCAGTATATATACGATGCTAACTGTTTATTTTTCGTTAGTTCTGTGTTCTGCATCCGTGTGATAGAATGCCCTAAGATGCCGTAAGGCGAAACCCGGGTCGTTAGTGACAAAACACGTGGAATCGTACAAAGTTGTAAAAATTTATATTCGATATTGAAATTCTATCAAGCACCTTCAGTCGATATCATAAATCATATTATATGATCGGTATATGTTTGAAATAAATACTATTTTTTTTTTGTTATCTATTATATTTAAAAATAACGTTATATCTTGGCTATTTGCATGTATTGATTTTTAATCAAACAATGATTTTTTGTTTTAAAAAATTGATCGTTTTGATTGTTCTTATAATACACTACCATTTCAGCCATTAAACTAGGCAAAGTTAACTATATTTATCTTTTTTAACATCGTTTTTCTATCCTTCTTTTTCCATAAAAAAACACTTTCTTTTAGAAACTTACTAGCAATACGTTCAGTTTTCCAGGTTTTAATTTTTCATCTTTTTAAACATGCATCCCCTAACTATTGTATTTATTTGAAATTTTTTATTTAAAAATACATTTTTTACAGTTTTACCGCCACGACACCCTTATCAACATAAATTTTATGTTTCTTTATTTAAATTATTCAAATTTTAAAATAAAGAGACAAGGATAATAGATCCGTTATATTGGTAACAAATTCCAATTTTAATAGAACACGAATTCAATTTGCTCTGCCTTATCTCATTCAATACTCATAGCAAAGCGAATGAAAACAATGTTAAATTTCATGATATTTATGAAACGATTTTAGATAGTAAAAATATTTTCTAATATTATCTTAAAGGTCGTCATATTATTATCATGGTCCTGTTTTATTTCAATATCTACACAATCAGTGGCGTCACGTGTATTTCTAAAAAAAGTAATTTAGATATCAATTAATATTTACTTAACCGAATCCACTGTTTCGTAGAATGGGACAAAAACAATAAGTTGACCATAACTAAAGCAATACGTGTATAAATGAAATACATAAGCAGGTAAAAAAATAATGTATGAAACACTATAAACTTAAACTCCACATCACATTCACGAAATAGTCTAGGAAAATTTATCGCCCTCAATTCACCGCCATCAATATCTTTTTAATACAAATACTTCAAAATATCGTTTTGAATGTTTATAAATATAATACTTCAAGAACAAAATTTAAGAAATAATATTAATGCAAAATTAAATTAATTGAATTAAGAAAATAATCTAATACTTTTTCGAGTTTTCTTTTGTGGATTTTCATTATTATGTGTTAAAATGCTTTTATTTTGTTAATGTATATGTAAGTGTATAAAATTTTGTAAGTTTATATGTAAGTCTATAAAAAATAAGCGCTCTCAATTTATCGCCAGCAATAAATTATTAGGAGTTTTCCGCCGCGTCAATTGATCGCATAATCGCCTACAAATATTTCCTAACATTTTCATCGTACAGCACATTTAATTTGTTGATGATTCTGAATTTAAAATAATTTACTTTAATCAAATTATCAATAAATCGAAAAATATTTTTTTTATAACTTAATGAAGATTTTAAATAATAAATATTTCACCATTAGCAGAGTTAAAAAAAGACACACTTTTAAAATTTTTAAATAATAAATATTTAACCATTAGCAGAGTTAAAAACAGACACACTTTTAAAATTTTTAGAAAACCTACCTTTTGTGATACCACAATTCACGCAAAACACATTTTTTTTTTTTTGATATTAAATTCATGGGCTTTTAAGATCTATGACGCGTTAGCATCAGAGCTCTTCAAGTCTCCTTCATCTCTAATATATAGATTTTTTGTTGTAATTGTTGTGTCGTTGTTGGCAAACTTAGGTCGCTGCAGAGCTGAGTAATCGACAGTGAATCCGGTTCACGTGGACACCACACGCATTATATTTACATTCATCCCCCCATATACCATACCCACACACTCATACGTGTGCATACAGGCACACACACAGATACGTGCGTGCATATATTATACAATATGTAATGAAATAAAATAGAAAAGTCATTTTCAGATGCCGAGAATGTCCATGTTGCGATTAAGATCTGTAACAACAAACCTATGGCGGGTCATCGAGCAGAACCGCTCTCAGCCGTAGACGATTACTCAGTACTGTCTCATCATAATTATGTAGATAAGAAATTGTAGGCTTATAATGTTTGTCTGTATTGCTGTGAAATTTTTGAAAAATTTCACGAACGAACTCTCGAATTGTAGGCATATTCAAGTCTCTATGTAACAGCGAATTGAGAACGTACCACGGGGCATTAAAAATTTGTCGCAATAATTTATTTTTAACAATCTGGAGTGTCTTCAGATATTTCTCGTGAGCACTGGAGTAGCGTACACCATAATCGGGCGAGTTGTAGAGAGGAGCAGCTTGCTTTTGAGAGTAAGCTTGCTCTTCGCATTGGGCATAAAGTTTAGTCTAGCTTAAGTCATTTATAATGTTAGCTTTGCAGTCTATTGAATATTGAATTATTGAAACCGTTCTTTTTATTTTTATATACGCCACTGATTATAATATTCATTAAATAAGCATAAATTACATTCTTTAAGACTAGTAAATTGTACAAAATTCTCATGGAGAATTACTCTAAATGCAAATTTGTCCGCCTCTAGCATATGAATAAGCCGTTCTTATATGATTGCGATGATTCTGCATTTATATTCATTCGGAACGTGTGTTTTGCGTTTGGATCTTTTTTTCCAAAACAAAAGGAATGGCTGGCACTAAAAATAAACCCCAACGCGAATTGCAAATGTTGTAATAAATAGTAAAGAATCACCAGCGTTTGTTTGTAGCAAATACGGAACCGTTTAGATAAGACTTACACATGGTTAAATGGTGTGCAAATTACCTCAAAGACGTACAAACAAGGTGTTTATTTACGAAAATTATTACCGAATTCGTAAACCATACATATATGTAATTCACTTACAGATTTAAAGTCATGACAATATTGTCAATGGACTTGCTTTTTAAGGTTTTAAAGTATTAAAAAATTGTGCACAGTGGAATTGTTAAATACCACTTGTGCGGCCATTAAAAAATCAGTGACTCACATCTTTGTCACAAAATAAACTATACATATCCGTTTATTTTACCTGAAATTAAGTTATAACAAAATATTCAGAATGCAACTGACCCTATATATTTCTTTACTTTTTTTATGAATTTAAAATCAATAAAAACCTTCATACCTTCTTATATAATATATATTAAAAAATCATGTTCTAAAAACTTGTATATTTCATATTTATGATATAAAATGTTACTTCATAATGGAAATACATGAGAGTTTAATTATAAAAACATATTTTTCGGTACCATTGCCACAATATATTTTATGGTAACTGTTAGTTGATAATTGATAATTCAGTTGATAATGCTTGTGATGAGCGAAACCGTTCCTGATCATGAAGTTTTTTCTAGGAAAAAAGTTCAAATATTTATTTTTAGTCGTCTTGTAACTAACGTATCATTTTTCATCTACCGGTTATTTCATGTAAAGTTCTTTTTTTATCAATGATTAAAATCAAACAATCAAAAGTGTACCTTTTGTACGGTTGTTAACACAAATGAAACATATTATTTATGTTATTGTGAGACAATAACGAAAAATAGCAGAATTTTAAACAATGATTAACGCCCAATTTCGAATCTACAAAGCGAACTAAATAAACAACAAAATTTTGAAATGCAAATATTTTATCGTCATCTACACATGACAAAGTATATCATAATCAACTTTTGAAATGTATAATAAAAAACGCAGTTATTTTACCAGTGTATTGTTTTATTCTATAGTGAATGTTATTCGCTTCTTCCAGAGGCATTTTCAGAGTGCCATAGTATCAAGAATGCCACAATATTTAACAATATTGTGGGTACCATCGAAACATAAAACAATGCAGATGTTTAAATTATACATGAGACTTGTCTCACTTCAAAAACAGAAATAAATCATATAAAAAAAGTCATGTCAAACTATTCTATCGCATTGATCAAATTTACGCATGAAAAATAAATTAGCAAATGGTGATTATTTTTAAATCCTTTATCGTGAGGGGAAACTTTATAATTCTGAAGCTCGAGATTTTTCATGATACCAATTTTTCATCTTTGTAAGTGAACCTATACCCAACCTTTTAGCAAAATTTTTCTTTCCTTTTGCTAATGTGGGTCGCCAATTGCTAACGCTATTTATTGAACTGGATAATTCATTATTTAAAAAGAGTATATTTTCAATAATTAGCTTTGTATATTACATTTCAGTTTTTCTTTTCGTTATTGATTAAGTAAATAAATATATTAGTAATGTTTTCCGTTCCAATACCTTTATTAAGAGGAGTGTTTGTATTCTTTATATTATTTGAAATAAATGTCCTTAATATATGATGATGTGCTCATTTTCAATAGTTTGAAAAATTTAAGAGAAATGTATCTAGCCACGTATTTCTTTCGACTAATTCGAGGCCTAAATGAGAATTCTGCCGTCCTAAATAATATCAATGTATCAATTGTATCTTCCGGATAGTTTTTTAAGAAACCGTGTACATAATTTGTTTGTTCTTCCAAAGTGTAGAACCAGTCTGCCAATGGAGATGCCAGTGGTAAGAGCATTAACAATGTTCATCAGTATTGCTTCGGATGTTGACTTATTTCATGTAGATAAAAATGAGTTCAGACGAATTCTATTTTTTCAGTTAAAGTAGACATTTCATGAGCTTACTTGGTTGACTTTTTTTTGCAATCCTTATTGATTGTTTTACTGTGTATTTGTTGAATTTTTATATTTAAATATGTTATATGTTACGGTGCAAAAGCAATCAATTGATAATTTGTAAGTTTTTTACCGTGTAGTTATAAATAAATAAAAAAATAAAATAAAATAAATGTGTTTATTACATAGAAGAAATTTTACAATATGAGTATAAGTCGTAAAAAAACTCAAAAAAGTTTCGGTTTTTATTTTTCCACTCTTATCAAAATTTATAAAATTTAATTGGGTATGCAAACTTTTTAAAAATCATCGAACTTTTTTAAGCCAGCTTTTGAGTGAGCAGGATACGTTGGGTTTAATATAATACGTCAATGGTCCAACATTAACAACCCGTATCGCATTTTTTAAAAATATTTTCATCGTAAAAATATAGCAAGCTTTTATTCCTTTTATGAATACATAAATATTCTTTTAATTATCTTATTTTGTTTATTTAATTGTTTAATTTATTCAATAAAACATAATCAAAATAAGCAAAATGTTTTTTTTGATATGCCATATTTAAGACATTGGTATTTAATTTAAATTCTTGAAACTTGTACGACTTCACATGTTTTGTCACTAGCGATCCGAATCATTCATGAAAGGATTTTCCAAGAAATAATAATCAACTCTCAAAAAAAAATGCGATTGGGTAATTTTAGACTTATTAATTTACCCACAGATTTGAAATTAGCATTTGACGGAAGGAATTAAGCATCATATGACGTAATATAGAAATTTTATTTATGAGCTTGTCGACTCATTGAAATAATCTCACGTAAAGGATATAACTAGAGGGAATAAGGAAGATTAAGCTGGTCGTTAAGATTATAACTTGAATTTATTAATTGACCTCCGTTTATTTCTAAAATCTCCTGATAAAATAATTTATGATTTCCCATGTTAGATGAGATAGTGTATTATTTTCATCAGCATTAAATGAATGTGTTTCTAAGAGTAAATGGTTCGTGAGTGTAGAGGTATATTTATTTAACCTAAAAGCTAATGTGTTCTGCAATTCTAATGTTTAAATGTGGGTCGTTAATGTCAAAATAAATTCAAAAATGATATTGAAATTCCATCAAGCACCTTTAATCGATATCATAAACGATTGATATATACTATAAAAATAATTCAAATGGCATATTTTGAGTTGTCTATTTTCTCAAACTTTAAAAATATAAAGTATATTTTGAGTAACGTGTCCTTATTCATCCATATGTCAACTCAACAACTTTATAAATACTGTGTATATAAATAAAAACTTTTTTTAAATCAAAAATCAAATATATTTAACATTTACCCTGTGCTTGCCTTCATGTTTCGTACATGGCAAGGGTTGTATATACATGTACGCACCTATATTAGACAGCTTTTCACAAGTTTCGTGAGCTTTGGTGAAAACGCTTTTCTATTTTCGATGGCATCCCGTCGACAAGCATTACCTGCGTAAGGTAAGTAGGTTCCTTGTTTTTGTCGGTTCGTTTACGCGTCAAGACAAATACTAAGGGAGGTGTCTTTGTACCGGATAATACTACAGTCACTCTAACGATTTTGTTTTTGCGTCGATTAGTGAAAGCTCGGAGCTTTGTCTTGTGATTTTAGATAACAAGACAACGCACATTAAAGCCTAAAGCCATTTGCGTAAAATCCCGTCACAAATACAATTAAATTCTAACTTAAGCCAACCATTTTGTCATTAAATTTCTTTGTTGTTTTTTTTTTAATATTTGCTCTAAGTGACAATAGAACAAATAGAAAAATGTGAAAAACGAATTATTTTAACCCTTACTACTCCAGGCATTTTTCATATGAAATTTTAAAAAATCCAAGCATTATAATGCAAAAATAGTAAAAAAAATTAGTATACCTTAAAAAAATTGAAAAAAAATATTTTTCAGCGTGGGAATAAATAAAAAGTTGTGGTTATGTTAAGAAATATGTATTTATTGTCATATAAATTTGTTATTAAAAAAATTATGCAAGACACTAATTTTTATAATTATTTAATGTGTGGTATTCTTCAAAACAATCTCCTAAATGCATATGTGGTTTGTTTGGACATGTGTCACAGAATTCGCTGGTTTCACATCTGCCACCTTTCACTGCCCTATTTGAACAGACTACACAGTCCCTCTTTGGACCTCTCCTTAAAATATGAAGTTTTCCACCAAGTCTGTTCTTTGATGAAGCGGAAATAGATGGCCTATTTCGGAGATCTTTGTAGTCACCCACTAATTGATACAATAAAGTTTTGATAAATTTTAAATGGATAGGTTCCTTGATTGAACTAGAAACATGTTTATACCTGCGATGGGACTTTTTTTATTTTTTGAGTCATAAAACTTATTCCTATTGTTTATGGCGCTGCTACGGAGCCATCGGAGTTGTTTAAATATTCTCTATGTCGCCCTAGCGGCGCCAACGGAAAGGTAAGGGTTAAATTTTTAGCTCATCAAAGCTGAGCCATTTAAAGGATTTTCCAACACCTAGACTAAAAAAAATTATAGAATAATATTGGTTTAAAACAATTTTCTTTAGTTTGTCAGGACAAATCAAGCAATGCATTAACTCAAAAATTAGCAAATCCAAGAAGCTTTTAACCACTGCTAATTCACATATTTTTGGGTATCAACTATCAACACAGAAAAATCAGCCGTTTCAACAGTTGAGACGTTAGCAGTCTGAAGGTTAGTACAATTAACGTTACATGGATATTTTTCCGGTTCACTTGGTCGCAATTGACTTTTTAATATCTTCAGTAATTCTCGTACATAAATGGTATTTTACATAGTTTGGACAATTTAAATTTCATATTAAAACTTCATCAAGAACCCTCAGTTAATACTTTTTTTTAATTAATCTAAAAAATGTATTTTTCTCAGAAATAATGCTCCTAGTCTTTATAACATAATTCAATTCATTTATTCAAATTTCAACAAATCCCAAGAGTTTGTCTTGGTTTTACATATAATTAAAGAGCCTGTATATTATCATAATGGTTAGGTACTGAGAAAATTATCATTTTCCGGGATTTCAGCCCTACAGTCTTGATTGACGTAGGCTAACGAAATTGGGCAAATACTTTAAATAATTTTTATTTATCTTATCTTGTTCGATAAATTCTTTGCTATTTAAAATACAATTAGTTAAACAAATATTATATAAATAAAATTCGGTTTTATTTAAAAAAATATATACGAATACTTCTCACGTTTAATGCGTTAACTGTTACTTCTCAGAAGAAAGTTATTATTTATATTTGTAATTTATAAAACACAATTCGTAGTATTAATTCTTCAATTTTAAATTATTAAAATAAGGACTGGTTTTACTTATCACAGAAGTATCGACTTCTACAATACAATAACAGTAAGTTTTTAATATAAATGTTCAATTGATTAATATATATAATCAAATTTAATTTTTTTTTAGTCATACTGTCTCAACAAAGTTTTTCCAATGGGACCTTTTTACACGAAAACTTTCTTACACATTACCGTAAATTATTCCCAACAAAATTGAATTTTTTTATGTATAATGACTATCATAAATATCAAATTTGAATCGTTGAAACTGTGTACAATTCCACATGTTTTGTCACTTGCGATCCGAGTTTTGCTTTTTGATATTTTCAAGCATTCTACCACACGGATGCAAAAGAAATGACAGACAGTAAACAGTTTGTATCGCTTATATCAAACTATTATTTAAAGCCATTAATTTGATTCAATTAATAATCATTTTCAGAAAATAAATCTTAAGACCAATACAACTTAATTATTTTATATACAATAATCGACCACCGTTAAAATTAAATTGGCTATTAAATATTCAATATGTTTTATGATATCGACTGAAGGTGCTTGATGAAATTTCAAAATCAAATTTGAATAGTTACAACTTTGTACGATTCCACATGTTTTGCTGTTGCATCCGTGTGATAGAATACCTGAAGACGCCGAAAGGCGAAACCCGGGTCGTTAGTGACAAAACATGTGGAATCGTACAAAGTTGTAACAATTCAAATTTAATGATATGTATTTTTTTTTTACATTTTTTACTTAATAAAATATTACTTCACATAAATTTCATCAATGGATAAATTATATTAAGAAAGAATCAAAAACGATTAAGTGCTCATTAAAAACAGACATTGAACGCAACTGTGCTCTACTCTTACAAAAATATTCATACAATAGTTTATGATCCTCCGTGTTTTGATGCAATAATTTAAAACCTTCATTTAAAACACACCAAAATTTATTAAATTTACTATTAATAGAAATCTTTTGTAAAAGACAATTAGTAATATAATATATTTTATAAATGACATCATACTACGTTGTATTTTTATTTTTTTTGTACAACATTGTTTTAGCTTAATATACTTCTTAAGTGAACTGTGAAGATATAAAAACGCGGTCGCAGTAATATTCCCTCTTTACACAAAGCGCTGAAAAGAAGTTTTCTCATAATGTAGTTCACACTCCATTTAATATGAGAATAATAATTACAGCGATAAAACCGCTTCCTTTTATCACTACAAGCTTTCCTTTCAGTTAAAAATCTTGATATTTTTTAAATACTCAAAGCATGTTAGACTTTTTCTTCATTATATATTTTTTGTTATTAAATTCTCTTTTATCATTTATAATAAATCTGTTTCTTTTCATCGTATTTTTCACTAGGTTTCACCCTAGATAAATTTAATCTCACTTTTTATTCGTTACAAATACAATAAAGTCTCTTGTGAGTTCAACTGAAACAATATAAACTTAAAAAGGCTATTTATCCAAAGTTTTGAGTTGAGAAAATTTACTGCAACATGTCTATAACAAATCCTTAACCACTACAACTCTTATATCGAGCCTGACTCGACATCTCGTAGCTAAAAATTGCGGGTTTCTTCCAAGAACCGAATTCATAAATACTTTTTTTTCAGTCATAAAATCATAATTTTTTTATTCGTGCGTGGCAATACTGAAAAAAATATTTTGGTTACTATTATTTTTAACTTACAAGTAAGCTAATAAAGAACAATGTGATGAATAATTTTCCGTGTGTTTATTGTTTTATTTTCATTCGTCGATCGAGGTGGCATTCAAAGGATTGAATATAAATAATTATTGTATTTTAGAATATGTCACAGAAGTACAGTTAAACACTATAATATAGTTGGTGATCGGTTAATGAACAGTTTGGATTGTGAACAAATCGAATATATATCTGTAATTTAATAATGATCGGTTGATGAACAATTTGCGAATAAAGTCTTAGATTAAAATTATGTTCGTTAGCCACACACCCAGTATATATATTATAATAATCGTATTTCAACGGAATTATTATTTATCAAAGTAATTGAGCATAGCTTATTCAAGGAATTCTAATTCATATCTAGTAATTTTGATATAGTTCACGTACAGTAATAAGTAACTACAAAGTAAACTTTCGAACAATTAACGCAGCACTTTGATAACTAAGTCGCACTTTGAAAAGTTTCCGTATAATCATTGCCCGTAAATTCAATATTCCATACAGTAGTGTTTTGAACAATCGAGTGGAGTTGCGAATTTGAGCGAGACGTTATTGCGAGAGTTAGGGGTGCGGTTGCAAATTTGGTTCCCTCTAGTCGGGAATTTCGGTCAAACATCAAGGCGTATTAATTAGCGGGCGAGCCCCGCTGCGGATAATTATTGCCATGGGCGGCAAAGCTGAAAAAGCGCTTTCGTAACGGGGTGTTAACGATCTTTGAATATTTTAAAATAATTTAAAACTAAAAATAAACTTTGTGTGGGTATTTTTATCACGCTTAACGCTATTTTATTTCAGTTAGTATTTAAAAAGGTACATTAATCGGTTTTGTTTTGGCAAAAATAAAATGTACATAAGAAACGATTTAGTAATGATTTATGATATCGACTGAAGGTGCTTGATGGAAATTCAATATCAAATTTTAATTGTTACAGCTTTGTACGATTCCACATGTTTTGTCACTAACGACATGACACGAGGGTTTTGTTGTTGTAAAACCATTTCAAGAATGACTTATTAACAAGATTAATCGTTAATGAAAATTATCACAGGCAATTGTGTTAATTATTATTAGATCGATATTATTAAATATGTTTTAGCTACCGTTAATTTCTTGCCTTGGGGTCTGTGTTATCCTGTAATTAATACCTTTGGCATAAAGACGATGCTAACAGTTTATTGCAAGTCAATTCTGTTGCATGCGTGTGATAGAAAGCATGAAAATACCGAAAGGCGAAACCCGGGTCGTTGGTGAAAAAACATATGGAATCGTACAAAGTTGTAACAATTCAAACTTGATTAAGTAATGATTGAATTAAACAAAAATGCTTAGCACTATTTCCACACTATAATATTTATATGCAGGGCGGGTTTCGCTACATACGAGTTAATAATAATCAGGTATACAAAACCAAAGTTAATCATATTATCAAAATGGAGTGAAACATTTTGCAAATAAAATGTTAAAGATCTCTTAATAATAATTTGTAATTAAAACTAAAAATTCATTAAATTTCCATCGAAAGTTAACAATGTAAATAAAAACGAAAAATAACAATGGATTTCTCATATGCATGAATAGTGGATGGAAAAATTTACCACCAAATAAATTGCTATTATGTATTTTAGGAAACATAGTGCATTGAATTATTAAAAATTTCAAAAGGTAGCACAAAGCTAAAACCGCAGCAAAGAAATCATTTGCCAGGAACGTCTTTATTTTTAAATGAATATCATTTATACGAATGCATACATTAATCTAACGGATAGTACTTTTCCATCATGAAATGAAAGTTTACAGCTTAAAAGCTCTTTCGTACGATAGTAAAGTGCTTAATTCATGTGTGTTTATTATGAAATTTATTAATTAAAATATATTTTTTCAGTTTTAATCAGTTGAATGGGCTAGAAATATATATTTTTTTAAATATATCATAGATTAAACTGAAATAAAATGTCACGATAGAAGATTGCTTACTGTATCTAATAATAGATTTGCGTTGCTATGGTAATAAACAGATGTTTATTAAACGGGTGTTTCTACCGACGCTATGACGCAAGAAATATTACAGGTGACAAGGGAAAAAATAATATCATTTTCGGAGATAATTTTCGTGATAATAAACATTTTGATGGTTGACCAAAGTGACACATATTGCGTAAAAACAACGATCCGGCTCCCTTATAGTTAATGAACCATGTACAGGGGCTATATTACTCATTTTTTTTTCATAAGTAACAGATACAGTAGGTAATCGGATAACGAATAGTTCGGACAGAGTCGTGAGTTTGGTGCTCTTGCTGTGTTACTTTGTTAAATATCGAATGAGAGAATTGAATAAAAGACAAATAATAATTATATGCGTTCAAACAGAATCCTATTGATCAATTGAAAAATATTTACAGTGGGTAATCAGTTAACGAACAGTTCAGACCGCAAACGAATCAGATAACAAACACCACAAGATTTCTGTGTTCGGACAACGAACATATATTCGGATAAGGAACTAAAGCGCACTTTCTAATCCATTATTCTCTCTGTAAACCTAATCGACTTATACATCCGACAGACTTTTTAAATCTTACTCTTTTTACTCGGTCAGCGATGTCATTTTCAGGACGAAATGAGGCGTGTTTGGCAGCACTGCAAGACGATCGGTTAATGAATAATTCGGATAGCGAACATAGTCTTCGAACAGATTATCGTTGTTAATCGATAACCCATTTTATATAATATATTAATGTCTATCATGTTAAGTAGAGTTTATGTTGTAATAATGATGTCGTAAATTTCACATTTGATAACATCAGAGCGTGTGAACTAGAATACTGCTAGAGGAATTAAAAAGAGTGTTAAGTAATATATAATCATTTGAACTAAGCGTATGTTATTTTAAAAGTGTGACCAGCAGGCTACTTCAAAAGTAAATTAATTTTTTATCACTAGAATAAAAAACTATTAAAAAAACAATGCAGTAAAAATTAACGATATTAATTTATAACGTATAATAGAATTTTAATATTAAATTTTGATTGTTGTAACTGTATATAATACACATGTAACTTCAGTCACTCGCGACCCGAGTTTTGTCTTAAGATATAGTCAGACATTCTATTACATTAAACACAATACAAGAACTGACAGACAGTAAACAGTTTATATCGTTTATATATATATTGCAAGAAGAGTTTCAATAAATATATAGCCGCGTAAAAAAAAATATTGAATCACTGAATAATTCATATGTTTATTCAGTAGTTTTGGCTTTGAATAATCTTATCTAGAAACAAAATATCTATAAAAATCAGACTTTATGTTATTTCAATATAACAATTATTGCTTTGTTGAAATATTTTTGTATTTTTATTGCTAATACCAATAACTTACGCACTGAAATCAGATCTAAACAATAAAAACATTTGTTGTCTATTGATTGAATTGGCATTTACTTGGTAGAACTCCATTATTATTGCTATTATATTTTTTTTTCAGGGGGGTTGTTTGGACATAGCAACACCACGCTGCCCAGGCGGGTTGGTGTTCGGTTTTCTGTCTGGCTTTTCCTTCACATAGCCAAGAGAACACGGCACGCGGTGCTCCCGAGCGGTCACCCATCCAAGCAATGGCCGCGCCCAATGCTGCTTAACTTCGGTGATCGCACGAGGGCCGGTGCTTTCAACGTGGTATGGTCATTCAATAATACTCACAAAACGCAAAGTCAGTACGTATCATTGAAAACAAATGTAAAAACTAGCGCCTTAGCAAACAGCTAGTAATATTCTCGATTGGCAGAACTGATTTTGATCTCAAAAAAACATGTGCACATTGTACTTACATTGTGTTTTATATTTTAACAATAATTCCTATCTAACAAAAAGTGACATCCAACATCTTAAGAATAATGTTAAAAGTATGCAAATATAATTTCATTCCTAATGTTCTTCAATTCTTCTATTTGTTCAATTGAACAAATAAACAAAATAGTAAATTGCATGTGCTTTATTTTTCAAACATAAATCGTTTCTAAGCATTTCCTTTCAAAGTTCATTCAATGAATTAAGTGACCTTCTATATCCCCTGGGTACAGATAAATATTTGATATTATCTAAGCCCTTTTTTTATCAAACAGCCCGAAAAACGAATATCCGGTATTCATACATACTATCAACGGACATCTGAACCCTTGTTATATAATAACCTGTGATATTAAGCACATCATTTTATTTTTCCGAATTTACCACGTTTTAAAACACAGTTTTCTACAAAGATTGATGTTTTATATTTACCGCCAAAAGTCGAGTGTCATTATGACAGATAAGTTGACGCTGGCACTTAGGGCTGTCTTGTGTGATTGGCGTGTATACTCTAAAAAGCTGTCGGTATTTTCCAGTTTCCCCTAAATAAGCAAATTCACAATAATCAAATTTTCGCAAAATTATATTTGCTTACAGAAAAGTTTTTATATGGAGATAAAAAATATTGCAGATCCATATTATTTATGTCATAGTTACACTTTTTCAAATTTAATAAGTTATAAAGCTCAAAATTTAAGCATTGAATAAAAAATTGTTATCTTAATTCAACTCAAATTCATAGATACGGATTATAAATAAACAATTAATTTTGGATACTTAATGTGTTACCTGTCACTTCTCGGTGGAAATGTATTATATTTTAAATAATAAAAATACATTTTAGCAATATTTCTACAATGTGTTTTATGATCATGGCCGGTTTTGCTAATCGTAACCATAATCAACTGATGACGGGTCTTGATCATTAAATATTTTGAATGTGTGATCTTAAAAATTGGTTGATATTCAAAAAATGGAAAAAGAATACTATTAAGAGAATTTTTTTATATGTATGACAAAAGTAACTTATAGTATTGTGAAATAATCTGAACTCAATTCGTTATATAAAATACTTATTTTTGACTGGATTGGCACTTACTCGGAACAACTCTATTAAAACGAAGTAAAAAATAGCAATGTACTTTAATCCTGATAAAGGCGTTGTAACCTCTATATCTTATAAATTTTGTCATACTAAAATCTATTGCTTTTTTCACCATGTTGAAATATTTATTTTTTGTCATTTTATATATAACAAATCACAATATAGCATATATTCATTTTTTTAAAGCCTTGTCTGTAATCAGTTGATAATGCTCACGTTGAGCGAAACCAGTCCTGATCATAAATATGTTATCAAAATAATATTAAAAAGGTTTTTTATTATTTAAAATTCACCTACTAATATTCATACTAACAACCGATTACGTAAAATATGATATAATTTTTTTAATATATATATAAATACTCACACATATATATTAATACAAAATATAATAATTGTAAAAAGTTGGCTAACGCCGTACACTTCTTGATGAGGAGACGTTATATTAAAATGATAATAACAACTTTTTTGTATTATTTTCAGAATTTTATAATTAGGACCAGTTTCGCCTACTGTGAACATTAGTTTGACATTGCAGATTAAGTAATCTTGTATATTGGTAATGCTAGCGACCAGCGAAATCGGCTATAATCATAATCCACAAAATGATGGAAATAGTACTAAAAATTGTGTTTTTCTTATTTAAATACACTTTAAATTCGTAAGTAAAATTTGGGAATTTGAGTTATTACGATGACATTTCAGTAGTGTACAAATATTTTTTTTATAGTATAAAATATCAGTAACTTGTAAATGTAAATGGTGTTAAAATGTATTTTTTTTTCTGTATACTCTTAAAACAGAAAATATTGATAAGAATATATATTCCTTTTAAAATATACAAAAATATTTACGTATTATATCCTGGCAATTTCACAGCAATAATGTGATAACGATTTCTCGTGGAATATACTTTTCCTTGGCAGTAATAAAATTACACCATCTTCGAATAGAAAACAAAGAGAATGGCAGAAAAAAACCTCGCCATTCTGTCTGCTATCAGGTCATAAATTGATAAAATTCATGCGTATTATGTGTTGTTAAAAAATCTCACTTTTCTTTTGAAGTTTTGTTATTATTATATTGTGTAGGAAACTTTGTACTCGAAATAAATTCTATGACATGAATGATTGCTTTATTTTTCTTTTGACGTTGTAAAATGATTACTGTGTTCCCCTGGGTAAGGTAAATTTGGTTTTCTTTTATGGGCTTCATTTTTTATATCAGTGATTGATTTTATGACCTTAACTAAGACAGACAAAACTATTGGACAAACACGGAGCGAATAATCGATAACACTCGTTATGAATTTGTTTATAAATAAAACATTTTAAAACTAATATGCAATTTCAATTTAAAATGTTCTTAATAACTATTAAATCTCTAACTGTTGACATCTCAAATATTCAAACAGCTGATTTCAGTGTGTTGATAGACGATACTCAAAAATATAATAGTGTAAACACATATATGTGTAGTTTGAAAAAATATTTAATTTCTGAATAATGATTCCTAAGAATAATATTGTGGACTAAAATTTGTAAGACACGAAAATTATTATCAAAAAATGAACAGTGGCAAAACATGACTCAAAATGCTTTCAGATTATTGAAACAGTGTTGAAATATGTTGGAACTTTTGGCAATATTTATTCAATTTCTAAAGTGCTTATAACCAAACTCTGGCACCCATACAATTTTTTGTGGTCTTAACCTCGTTTCCCTTTTATACCAACAAAAATAAACTCAAACTAAGTGTAATAAATTTTTATGAAGAAGTCAGCTTTGGAAAAAACTGCATAAAATTACAAAGAGAAAATTATGTAATCAATACGCATTTGTTCAACTATCTTGTGTATCCAAAGGTGTAGGTAAAATAATGCCATAAAAAATAAAGATTTAAGCTTATCGTCCAATAATATCTACATGGTATTATTTAGTTTTCAAAATAAATTTCAATTACCAATCCATTAACAGTTTCAAAACAATCATAAAAACTCATTAATTAGAATAATGAGTAAGAAATTTTCATAACCAAAATAGCCTGCATATGTTAAACATGCTAAAATGCTATTAATACAATGTGTTATGTGTAATTAAGTTATGCAAAAAAATGAGAATAACAAATATCGATGTAATATTAAAAAATTTAAAACACGTAAATAATACACAAATTCCGACAACTTAATAAAATATTATATTTTGGCTTGAACGCACTGAGAAAACAGCTAAACACTATATCACATTTCAATTTAAACAGAGTATATTTATGGTTTCCGTTACAATTGCAAGGTTGTTAATATTTTGTATTTCGCATTACACTAAATGAAAATCTTTGTGATAGACTTTCGTTATTTTCAATTGAAATCGTTATTATACTATACAATCGTAAGAATGTTATTTAACTAAATTTTATAATAACGTACATACTTACCTTACCTTTTTGCCGACTATCTTTAAAAATAACGTTTTTTGACGTGACAACGTCTTATAAATCGATGAACGCCCGCTGCACGCACGAAAAAACATGACTCATTGTCCCGTTTGTCGCGTTACGCCGAAGGCAAGCGTGCGAGCGAGAGCGCGGATAAGCGATAGAGAGGCACGATCGGCCTACCTTTCGGATTGTGCCGCATCTATCTCTCTTCCACTCGATTGGTCGATGCGTCTGAGTAGAAAAGAGACAGCGGCAGCACACAACTTATACACCTACAGTACCTACACGTGATCTGTTTACAACTGTTTATAAAGTGAAGTGAAATGTTAATGTGGTTTTCATTGTTTATATTACAACAACAATTGCGGCAATAAAGGTAATTAATTCTTGCATATTAAAAATCTGATTAACGTATAACAAATATACTTTTAACAATAAATTATCAACGATTTCTTTCAGAAAAAAAAATTGTAGATTTCATTTCAGTCCTTCTTCGTATCCATACAAAATAATGATAATTCAATAAAAATGATTCCATTTTATTCATAAAAGTATGCAATCATTTCATCAATGTTTTCTTATGACGTTGTCACGTTAAACTATCGTCCGTAAACCGACTTTACAGACAACCAATTTTTTATTATTGGAAATAGTAGAAACTTACTTAGAAATTCGTTTCAAAAATGGAAAATTTCGAACTGTGACAATTTTGTTGTGGGTGTTTAATACATATGAAATTTATGAAGTTGGCATATAAATGTAGAGTAAAATCCTTTACTACCAATTGTAATGGATATGGTAAAAGAAGAAATTTTCAATAAATTAAAATTTTACAGTTATAAAAGCATATTTTTTTCAGCACAATTAAACTGTCATACGAAAACAAAGTATTTTTCGTATAAAATAGATTATCGATTGGTTTTTCAGTACCGATCCAATTAAATTATTTTGACCGATTTGTCATCCAAGTACCGACCCATGTTATACAAAACTACCTTCAAATCACAACAGAAAAGGGTTAGAAAGGAAATGGGTTTGCCATTTTGTTTGGAGTTCTCGGTAACGCATTTTTATCCGTATATTCTCTATGATAATATTCCAACACCGAATTGATTTTATTTTTTTTTGCATACATAAGTTAAACCTTTTCAGTAAACTTTCAAGATAAACTTTTTATTGTAATATTGGATAAAGTTTGTCATAAAATGTCGGCGGTGACGTTCAGATAATGCGTACATTATTTTGCATAAATTTGGACAAAACAACCATTTTTTCTCCGGGCGTAACAGACAATTCAATCGAATATTTTCAGTTTATGTTACAGATATATAAATGTTTCTGACATTTTATTAATGGAATTCTGAATACCATGAAAATACAATAAAAATCTGTTTAAAATATTCATTACGTATAAAATAAAATAATGGAAAATAACGATTCTCATAAAATTGCTATAATTGAATTATGAAATAAAATCGATTTTTCGTGAGATTTTTCTACAATTTTAATTTTATTATTTAAATGAATTTTCATCATGCAATATTCAAAACGCAGAATCTTCTGTTTCAAATAACTGACAACGGTAAAAGCCCTATAACCTTAAAGCAGGATTTCTTATATTAATAGAAACTCTCACCACTTTCACATAAATTTATAACTGACACCCCCTCTTGCCTAATTAAAACACCCATATTTGCATATCATTGTATTGTTTACTATTGCATTTTATTACTGTGTATTTTAGGTTATGAGTTTCTTAATGGATAGTAAAATATTTGTATTTTAGAAATCAATTTTAATGCAGAAGGACTCGGAAATCTGCGAGGCATATAAATAAACAGATGTTTCATAAAGAAATATTTTTGTTGTCTATTTGATTTTAGCTCGTGATAAATATATTTTTATTGTGAAAATCAGACTTCTAACGATTTTACATTTAGAGATGTTTTATTTTATAGTAAAATAATTTAATTTTTTTTTTGCAAAATTAAAATGTTTAGAAAGATAGTGATTACAAAGCTGGTGATTAGCTAAAAAAATAGCATCACAAACAGCCATGTCTTCAAACAGATTCGATAATTCGACAAAAAGTAAAGTAAGGAGTTGATCACTAAACTATGGACTTGATAGTCGGATCATGCTGCAGTAATCAACGTCGTAAACCTACTCCCGAATCAAAAAAATCTATACAAAAATGGACACGTATTAATATATAAAAACATGAAATTACCCTCGTTAAGAAACACTGTAACAAAAACGTAACGGTCTAAAAAATATGTTTACATATCCTTAACGTTCCCTTATCGAAAATTTACGACCTTTCAACGTCGTATAAAAGTATCTTCTTATAAACACCCAATATAATAATTTATTGGATACCAGAGATTTCATTTTATTACAAAAACGTATGTAAATTTTCTAGTAATAGTTCCTGAAGGGAATTTTGGCTATTTTCTCAAATTTATTTTTATTATACTTGTGATTTTATGGTTATTCAACATTGAAAGGAAAAATAATATCCGAGGACTATTTATGTGGTGGGATACACCATTATACATTCATTATTTTGTTTCACTTTTCTCATCTTGCGCCTTAAGCCTCTTTTCGTTTTCTTCGAGCGTTATCGTTTGCCATAATTTGCCTTACATAACTAATCTACCAAACATATGAGTTTGTGGCAGTTATGTCCAATATACGACGCAGTTAAAGGTTTTCACTAACCTTTTTGGAGCTTTTCAGCATACTTTATATATACCGTATATTTTTTTATTAAAAAAAAACATTGCCCGTCAATTTTGCCGCATATTTTTTTTTGTTTGCTTAAGAATTAAATATTATATTACATAAATCAACTTCAAGTTTTTCAAATTCGTGCGTTTAAGCTTTGTCTTTTTCTCATGACTCATGTTTTGCCTTTCGGTATCTTCATGCATTTTATCACATAGATATCAAAGCTGAAACATATTGAAGATTAAGAAGCGGTTATACACCAAAGTTGTTAATTACAAAGGAAAAATATAGACCGTAAAAACATGAGCAAAAAATAAATAGCTATAACTATTTTTTTAATTATTTCAGTCCATTGTGTGTTAGTTCTATTACACCTGAGTGTGGGTTGAGGATAAAACACTACACAAAAAATAATAATCGAAATTTGGTATTGAAATTTCATTAAGCAAAATCAGTTGAAATCATAAATAAAATTTTTTCATTTATCAACTATCAATTTTTCATACCAGAGTTTTTTCACAGTAAAAACAAATTGTCGCAACAGGTTCTTCGATGGTCAACTTATCACCGACAGCGATGAGCGTCATCTTTTTGCAATTTAGTTGCTTATTTTATTTTTAATGTGTATGGATGGCCAGAGCTTTAATAGTTTTATAGATACAGAATAACTGGCTAACCGTTTGCCGGGTAAAATTATTATATTTGCCACAATAAGAAATAGCAATGTATTCTAGTTATAGCAATTAAATGCCAATTTAATTAACATTTTATATTTGCCTCTACAGACTCATTAAAGCATATAAACGCATAAATTTATTTATAATATATATTCATTCCAAAAATTAATTAGCCACATATTAATAATTTCAGAAATTGTCTAGTTCTTTTTGCACTTATGTTGATCGACATATAAATATAAAAAGGCTTAAGTACAATGACAATAAAATTTTAAATGTTGGTTTTTGGCAACAGTAAAATGACAAATAATATTTCACTTTCGGATATCAACAAAGCCTATTAAAACCCCGAAAATGATACGAAACGCCACTGAAATTATCACAACAAACAGACTCTTTTGTTACGAAATAAAATTAATCGAGCTTCGGTAGGCAATCGTATTTTAATAACGTTATATTCTTCGATTGTTTTAGCCTATATTATACCATGCCATCTGCAAGATGTGTAAGAAAACTTGCAATAAAAATGAAGATGGGTACCTATAGGTAATTGCATCTAAGTAATATAGGTAAAATAAAAATAAATTGCTGATGGTTAAGATCGACAAGTGAATTAAACACGAGTTGATGAAATTCCAAATTTAAGCCTAAAATGTTAACGTTTCAATTTTCCACGTGAAGCATAAAGGTTTTTATATTTGACAATTCATCTAGAAAAATTAAATAACTACGTTCTCTCAGTATTTCTCAAGTTATTTTCAAACTACTTTGAGTCAACTCAAGGTGATCAAACGAAAATAAACAGCAATTTTAAAGAGACATCAATTACCTTTATCAAGTTTGATTGATTTAGTAAACAGTTCAGTGAAAGTAGCGTGAAGCTTAATAACTTTTATATAAAATTGTGAATACAAGAGGGTGGGAAAAATACAAAGTTTATTTTTAGCAGATTCGACGTCAACTTTTTGAAAGCTCAGTTAACCATAATGTAAGACGTGCTTCGCTTCTTTGAGAAGCATCTTCTAACTCATCACTAAAGTAAAAAAATAATTTATGATATTGACTGAAGGTGCTTGATGGAATTTCAATATCAATCTTGGGTTGTTGAAACATTTTCAGCATTCTACGTGTTTTATCACAAACAGTCCGGTTTATCGCCTTTTGTCATGTCACAAATGACACAAAACTGATCGTGAGATATAATGCTTGAAAATGTTGAAAGATGAAAACCGAGTCCTCAGTGACAAAACATGTGGAATTATACAATATTTCAACTATACAAATTTAAAAAATAATTCACGTTCGTAACATAAATATTAAGAGTGGGGAGAAACTATAATATTTATTTTTGCTAGACGTTGGAAATTGGTTGGACACAGGTACAGTTATTTTGAAAAAGCTTTCAATAACAAAATTATCGATTTATTTATTGTTATTTAAAAAAAGCTCTTTGTGGTATTGATATCTGAGACTACATTTCAGAGTGTATCTAATCAGAACTACAAAAGCTGCTTGTTACTTAGATATTCAATCACTATTTACCGAAGAGATTATATAATATAAATATTTTTAACTTCTATAATATTGCGTTTTACCAACTCAAAATCGATGCATCTACTGATGCGATTGCAACACAAAACAAATCGACAACACTGCTTAACACATCCAAATAAAAACGATACAATTCGTAGACTTGGAGTTCATATTGGTCGTAAGTCTTTGTGTATATAAGCGATATTAAATGCTTACTGACTACCAGTTTAAGTGCATCCGTGTGAAAAAATATCTGAAGATGTCAGAAGACGAAACATGGGGCATGAGTGTTAAAACGTGCAAAAGTGCACAGAGCATGAACGAGTCAAATTTAACAAATTCTCGTTTAAGTTTGTCCTGTACCATCCAAAAAATAATGAAAAATTTCCTGAGTGCTAGCTACAATGCCAAACATGTTTTCATTTTAATGAAAGATACAATTATTTTTTTAATAGACAAAATTTTTCGTGAATTTTTTATAGTCGAGTAAAAAATTTACTGGTGAACTAATTTTTGTGCTTTTCGCTTACGAGAGAAAACAATTCCTCTTGCCAGAAATTCACAAAAGCTTTCCGAGTTTTTTAATATCGCGTATTGTTATGTGGGCGAATTGGGACGCTGGGTTTTCGTTTTACGCTCAAATTTATAGAAGTAATACTTCCCACTTTTATGACATGCTTCGCGCTTTCTCCATATTAACTTTTAATGTCTTTATTAAATTTTGTGTCTTCATCGTGTCTGATAGTTAAATAATTACATCGCGCCATTCGAAAGTCATTCATATAATAAAATAAGTTTGAAAATACTCGACGAAAGCTTCATTTCGTTATTGAAATACTGATATTGGGTCATAGATTTCTAGCAGTGCATAAATTTTGTTTATTCTTAATATAAACTTTAAAATATCATATTTTACGATGTGCTATATTTAATTTATATAATACATAGTATTAACTTAGTTTTAATTCTATAACCCGTACCTACCCATAGATAAAAATTGCATTTTCACTAAAGCAGTTTGGTGATATATGTAAATTCGTAAATTTTCAATACTGCAGTTTTGAATGGTCCAGAAGTTTAAACAGTGTATAGAAAACTACTAGCACTTTCTCGGCGCAGTCTCGAATCCTTGTTACAGGATTGAGTAGATCGGCACCTATAAAGTCGTCACATACAGTCATGATAACCATAAGTCGTTTATTTTGAGATTATTGCTTAAGGTTGCAGAGTGATAATGAAAATTCAATTTTAATATTTAATCACTGTTTATTTCCACTTATTTTCTGCACAATGAATCTGAATTCACCTTGCGGTATCTTCAGATATTCTAATTCACGGACTCACTCGGACTGACAGTCAGAAAATATTTTTTAAGCCGACATTTCTATAAAACTTCAATATCCACTAAGCATTCAAGTGTTGTGTGTATTTATTTTGTTAGGGTAGGTACAGACGTTTTTGAGTTGTAATATCCCTTTCCAACAAGAAAGCTTACAAAGTAATGCAATACTTAAAAACCTGTCACATGAAAGTTGTACGTGTGGAATGTGCAGTGTAAACTGATTTTTTACTCAATTAGAGTGCATATATGTACTTAAACACGCACAAATGACGAAAATAAAACTTGGTTCGTAAGTGATATGATGTGACACCAACACAAAAATTTTAAGCAATTCAAAAATATTGATCAATTTACCTACCATTTTATTAAAAAAATATTTTAAATCTTAATTAAAAGTAAAAAACAATTGGAGGGAAAATATACAAACTCATGAAAATACAAAACTTTTTTTTCAGTATCAAGAAAGTGGTGGGACAAATGACAAACTATTATTTAAAAAACCATAAGACGTTTCAATAGCTTTTAAAGTTATCGATATTAAGATTTCAAATAGTTGAAAAAATTTACTTGTCAAATGAAAACAGATTCTTAAATTGAAATTAAATCATTTTTTTTACTATAAGCACCATTTTGTTTGAAATCATCTTTGACTCATCGCCTTAAAATATTTTCCGCCACAATTTCCTGCGACACGGTTCCGGTAAAAGTTATAAAAAAGCTTATTCCACAATCTCAAGCGGTGGCAACAGAAAAATAAAACCAAAAGAAGCAAGACGTTAAAAACAGGTGCAATTCTTTTATATCAAAATAGAAGTGTGTTTGAACAAATCTAGCGTGAAAAACAAATTCGTATTTGAAGTACTACTCTCGTTTCTGTGCGGTATTCAAAAGTCCTCCGTAGCTTTTAAATGGCCGCAGGGTGTAGAATGAATATTCAAAGCTTTCGTATAAAAACCACCAAGTCTTTTACGCATTCAAAGCTCCAGGGACATCGGCTTTTAGATTGCGATGTAAATAGCCGTCAATTCTCTTGAAATTGCATGAATACAGAAATTTGGGACAACCTTTTCTACGCAAGGAATTTGTTTTTGCTCACTGATTAATTTTTTATTTGGTCTAAAACAAATTCTCGTCTATTCATGTAAGAATAATTCATGACAAACAAAAAACAACAAAAAAAAACATCGCTTTACGTACAAAAAATATCGGAATATCTGATCAATGATTCTAGACCAAGAACTATGTAACTTCCTTTTAGTATACTATCTGTCACTTCTTGGTAGAAAAGCATTATATTCTAAATAGCTTTAACAAAAAAAATCCAGAAAACGTTTATGATTATGAAAGGTTTGACAATTTTTTTCATTACTTAAAAAAGCAAAGAACTTAATAGTCCATTAATGATGTGCTTATGCCACTTCCTGGTAGAAAGGTATGATATTTTAAATCATTACATATTTTTATCATTATTTCCGCAATATATACAAATCGAGTCATCGGTTCGTAATGCTCACTATGAGCTAAACCGGTACTAATCAACAAATAAATTGTGGGAATAGAACCGAAAATATGTTGTTATTTAAAAAAAACATTAGTTAAACACTAAAACAAACTTTCTTGTTCTACGAGCTTGCAGCTCGAATGGATTAGTTAACTTTTTCACTGCTTATCTCCATACGGCAAGATCTTTATTACTCTTTTTCTTCCAACACATCTTTTCAAACTCTCTTGTGAAATTCAATGTAAATTAGGTTCATTAAAAAACGCACTCCTTTGCACTAATTTCACAATTTCATATAATTTCATATAAATTATATGTTGTTACATATGCTCCAATAAAAGATAATTACTTGTCAGAAATAAACAATTTCAGGTTTTTGGGCTAGTACTACATTATTAGCATTGACGCATTTACCAAATCCCAACGTATCCCAAAAAATGAGACATTGTAATGAATTTTCTCTAATAATATTCTTGCTATTCCTTCTTTTTTTATTCGAAGGTAGAAACGCTGATTAATTAGCAAGTGTGGTAAAAATACTTCTGTTGAGATGCTTTATTTATTTGTTTATTTTGCACATATGCGTCACATTTTTTTTCTTTTTGCAAAGTCGAAAAGATTTACAAAAGGTAGCTTTGAAAAATAGCAAAAAATAAAATATAACAAGAAAGTAATCAAGCGATAAACTCACCAAAATCTACATTATTACATTAAAAATAGTAAATAGAACTCATTTTCATCCACGTGCAATATGTCAACATCCAAAGCATCGTGCAATAAGTCGATTCGTTTAACACTTTGGAAGAACAAGCAATTCATGTCAACACTTTTCAATTCATTTGATATTATCAAGAATTATAAAATTCTTATTTTGACCTCGTATAAGCCGAAAGAAATGTCTGCGAGGTACATTTCTCTTCTAGTTTTCAAACTTTTAAGAGAGACCATACCTAAATTAAAGTTAGTTTGATAAAGTCATTGATAGTATCCATACGCCATCAAGTAACGACGTTTCAAAATTTTCTTCTGAACCTTTTCCATTATGAGGGAATATTTAATATTCCTCTCAATTTCATTTTTTCTTTCAATAGAATGGCTAAATAAATAATTTTTGAGGATTGTGAATATGAATAGTTACTTTTGATTTAATAATTATTATTACTTCACGCCATCGTTACAACATTAAGGAAATATATTTGAAATAATTATTGTATGAATCGATTTTATACTTACTATACGGTTTTATACTTTTAAATTATTCCGTAAATCGAAATTTTATCGATAGTATTTTTATTAAAATTAATAACGTTGGAAAACCTTCTTATTGAATATAATATGAGTGACTGAAAACTCATTGAAATTACACCGACAATACATTTGAGCACCATTGAACGAAAGCTCATGTTCTACGTAAATCGAATTTCGACAAAAACGTTACCAATTCGAACGATGTTTTCGAATCACAAAAAACTAAATGAATAACCATAAATATTAACCACAATCAAAAATAAAATTACTTTTATGATTCGAAGCACGCCACCATGAGAAATGATATGTTTCTTTCAAACCAACATACATTGTCAATTTTAAATGAAAGTAACATATTTTTTTGTACTTATTTCTAAAATATATTTTATGATCAGGGATACTGGTTTCGATCATCGCAAGCATTATCAACTGACGATAACACAATCTTATAAAAATATATGTTTACAACAACAGTAATTTTTATCGTGTTAATTATATTTTAAGGTTTATTCATTAAAAATTTATAAAAACGTATAATACATTCGAAGAATTTTGTAATGTAATCCAAGCGTTGGATTAGTTATTTAATTTCCCTTTTATATACTTTAATTAACTGATTCAACAAACATCGACTCTACAAAATTACATTTCAAAAAACCAACATTATTATTTATCATTCGTTCGGTAGACGCTTTCGTTTTGAAATCTTTAATAATCTTTTGAACCAATAAAAACTGCCTTTCTGGCAATTTTGTTCAGCTTAATTTTATTTGTCCTTTATTATTTTCTGTCTACTCTATTTGTTTGAATCTATTTCGAATTGTATCGAGAGCTTTTTGCCGTAACAAAAAAGAAAACAAGAAAATTCGTTAGCCGGCAAAAAATATTTTTGTCTTTTGTTTCAAAACGAGAAACATTTTTTGTCATGCAAATAAAAAGTCATCATTTTTTGAATAACAAACAGCGTGAATTTAAAGTGTTTATCATATTTTTGGGCGTCACAAAAGCTTCGGCATTTTATTAAATTTTACTTAATATCTTTATGTCTATCATTATAATTCAAATAGTTATTAATACGTAATTATTCAGTAAGGGTTTGAATCCCAAATGATTAAAATACTAAAGATATTATAGACTTAAAATAAAGTTCGAATATGTTTTTATTTTCATTTTTAGTATTATTTTATGGTCTTATTGTCGAAAATATAATTTAACAATTGACTGAATCTACGTTCGAAACCCCGTGTGATCGTGACTCGATTTACATTTTAATACTTCGACTTAACACGGTATTTCGGTATTTTCATTAATTAAACTGCACGTGCCACCAAAACGATGCTTTCAGACGTATCTTTAAAAAAATACTTTGTTATAAATGTTTATATTTGAATTGTTGAACAATACAAATTTAATATTTAAATGTCATCAACGATCTTCAGTCAATATCATAAAAATACTATTAAATATTAGGGGTACCCAAAAGAAATCCATTTTTTTGCATGCCTTATTTGAGATCATTTTTTCTCCATACACCGTGAAGTAAACATATCTGTGAGTTGTTTTTTCTATAGTACTATTTCTCTGCTTTATTTTTTGCTTTTTAGATTTTTGCCTGAAAGCCATTATGCCTGATTTTAAGCCTGAAGCAACAAAGGAACATTTACGACACGGCATACTCCTTTTTTTGATCAAGGCTGGAATGCAAAAAAAACGGCCGTACATCTCATTAAAATTTATTGGAGCGGTAATAGCACCTTACAGGTGTCAGTTTTGGTTTCGGCGATTAAAATCGGGCGATAGAAACTTGAAAGATGTGCCGAAACCGGGAAGACCCTTGAAATTCGACGATGACATGCTGAAGGCCATAGTGGAATCTGATCCTCGTCTAAGTATCGAGGAATTATCACAAAGACTCAATATTCCGTGGTCCACAGTGCAGACACTTAAAAACAATAGGAAAAGTTAACAAAATGGGTATTTGGTTTCCCCAGAACTGTCTCACCTGGACTCGCCATTCGTCAGATTCTATCGTGTATGGTGGGATAACAATGGAATTATTCATTACGAACTCTTAAAACCGGGCAATACAGTGACTGCTGCAGTTTATTGTGAACAGCTAGACAGAATGAATGAAAAATTAAAAGTGAAACGTCCTCGACTGGTGAATCGAAAAGAAGTGCTTCTTCTTCACGACAACGCCCGCCCACACAAGGCATTGATGACCCGTGAAAAACTTTTGGAACTGAATATTGAAGTTTTGAATCATCCCCCATATTCACCAGATCTCGCGCCATCTGATTATTATCTGTTTAGGTCCTTAGAACATTCACTAATGGAAAAAAAATCAATAGTTTGAAAGATCTGGGAAAACCATTTAAATTTGTTTTTTGCATCAAAGCCTTCCAGCTTTTTAAAAAGGGGGATGGAAAAGTTGCCTGAAAGATGGGCAAATAAACCTCGATAATGATGGCGATCATTTTTTACAATTACTGTGTGCCTGTAAAAATATATCAATAAAATTTTGTTGTATTTGAAAAAAATGGATTTCTTTTGGGTACCCCTAATATTATAAATCAATGGTAAAATTTGCTTTTAACAGTCAAAATACACTTCTTTCCATATTATAATTATGTAAATGTATTATAGTTGTCAATTATAAGAAAGTTTATCTGAATAATACAACGGTTTTTCTAATTTTTTTAAATTTGAATTAGAAAAAAAATACTAATAATGAAAAATTTACTATATATTATATTAATATCTGACGGTGCTTGACTGAATATTTCAATATCAAATAAGAATTGTTGAAACTACATTTATACATGTTTTGTCACTTAGGACCCGGGTTTCGTATTTTGTTTTCACATGAATGTAATCACAATTAAAAAATTATTTTTTTTTGATTTTGGCGCAAAATGCTCCTAGTATTAGGATCAATATTTATGCTTATCTAGTTCGTCATGTAAATAAGCGATGCCAACCGTCTATTGTCTGTCATCTCTTTTGTATGCGTATGATTCAATGCCTGGAGACGTCAAAAGGTGGGTCGTAAGGGACCACAAATGCGTAAACATGCACAATTCAAATTTTATATTGAAATTCCATCAAGCACCTTCAGCCGATATCATAAATCCTTACAATTATTTTTAATTTTATGTAGTATTTTTTATGTAATGATATTTTTAACATAATTTTCATAAATTATGTCACACATTAAAAACTTTTAATAACTACATCATTCAAGTACATTAGTTCAGTTCAGTTCCGATCTAAATAATTTTCATTATCATCGTATTTAAATGAACGAACCTACAATGTAGTTATTAAAATAAATATCAATTAATTGTAATTAGTCCAGTTTCAAGTCTGCTAGTTTGGAGTGTTAATTTTACACTTTGTTAATCCTTAACAAAAAAAAATAGCTTTTAATTCAAAAATTGAGGTTCCATGCATGCCATACATATGTGACGAATTGAATAGAGCGTTATTCGCTTGAAGCACAATGAAACCTCCTTTTTGAAGACCGTGCTTAGCTTCCGAATGCGCTTCAGTTGAGCTTTGTTCTCTCGGAGCTTTCTTCACACATGCAGGTCCATTCAAACACACTTTACAAAAACGACGAAAATTATAACCACGCTGTGCTTTGGACTATGAAGTAAAAATTTCGATTTACGGTGAGCTTAAGAGCTTTCGTTTAGTCAATTATAATTCTTCAGACTGTAAAAGCTCATCCATGTTTCTTATTACTAAGTTATTGATAGATACTGTTTAAGAAACTAAATAATATAATTTTAATATCAAATTTGAATTAAAATTTTACTATCTTTATTTCATCCAAGTTTTCGCCTCTCGTCAGCTTTAGCATCATTTTACACTGATGTACTCGAACTGATACATAAACCCTTTGCGCGTTGAGCTGCATATACAGTATTCCTACACTTGAACAATAGTTCAGTAGTGTTGGCGATAAATTTAATTACAATGTTTTTCAAAACAAAAACCTACGTTTGCTCACACAAACATGGCCCTATAAGTGACAGCTTTAACGCTATTAACGATATAATAAATTCGAATATCAACCATAAATGTAATGTTATCAGCAATTTTAAGAGTTCAGCCGTCAACAAACAGAAGGTCAAATAAACAAGACGTAAAGAAAAAATATTAACTCTTAATCTAACGCCTAAATTAATATTTGTTACACAATGGCTAAATGCTTTTACTTCAACCATTACTTAAACATAGTGGTAAATTGTAATCAAATAAAATATGTATTGATTCAATTGGCATTTACTTGGTAGAACTTCATTATAACCCGGTGAAAAAATTGCAATGTATTTCAGCTCTACAAAATTTATAAGATATATATTTGATAGCTATTTCGGCTTACGCCTTCTGATGAATTCTGATGAAGGGTAAGCCAAAAAAGTTATGAACTTATAAATTTTGTAGAATTAAAATACATTGGTATTTTTTACCGTGAAATAAAATATGCTTCATCATTTTTGTAAATTTGAAGCGATTTTTTTTTATATCTCACTTATTATGAGATATAAAAAAATATATTGTCACCATTCAAAACGGGCAGAGCGATTCAAATATTTACTATTTACAGGTTACTAATCAAAATTAAGATATTGTTTCATTATTTATGGCAAATTTTATATTTAACATCATCTCATTATTTCATTTACTTAATGCTTTTCTATCGGAACGTCTTTTTTGATAGCCAATAAACTCAACTTTTATGATAAATTCCACGAATAAGCTTCCTGCTGTGTAAATATAACGATCATAAATAATGGGACCTTTTCATGGGAAGAAGCAAAATAAAATTTAATAACAGAATACGCCATTATTCTAATTTCATATTTTTATAGGTGTGTTAAAAACAACACTGATTTATTTTAACAATGATAACAAAAGTTTATTTCAACACAAAAGCGTAGAGTTTAATAACCATATATACGTGAGTATTACTGATAATGAAATTTATTTGAATGTATTTTTCTTAATCACTTTTAAGATTTTTTCTTTCTTCTCTTGGCGGAAAGGCAATATAATTGTATTCTAAAAAAAAACATGCTATTCAACACTAATCGCACAATTTTATATTGTTAACTTTAGGACTGGTTTTGCTCATCGCTGGTATTATCAACTGATACAATATAAATTTAAGCTAGGCTTTTAACGCAAAATATATTTAATTTATTATTACTTGATACATAAAACAAATATTTATTGAAATGATAAAAATAGCCCGGTAAAATAATAACATTGGATTTTGTAAAATTAATACGACATAAAGTTGATATTTCGACTTTATCAGGACTAATCTGTTATAATGGACGTCTATCAATTGAATGCCAATTCAATCAGTTATATGAAAATAACTTATAAACATTGAATAGTTATAATGTGAATAGACTTTATTCTATTAATTTCGGCATCATGACATCACTATTGATATGTCATATAAACATATGTTTCCTCGCACATGAATAACATTTTTTTTTCATTGGTATACCATGGAATATGTAAATACAATTTCACTTTTATTTTTTGATAGCTTTATGAAACATTTTAATATACAACTATATATGTACATATATTAAACAAAATACAATATTAAATTCATTGATTAAATTGGTCATTTACTTAGTAGAACTTTATTGCAACAAAAAACAATGAGGACTTAAGCCGAAATAGCTTTCACCTGTATACCTCATAAACTTTGTAGAACTAAAATACATTGATATTTTCACTATGTTAAATTGAACAATATTTTTTCACCATTCAAAATTTTACTCTTCTCTTAATAATAATATTTTATTTCTCTTAATAACCTAAAAAGAATTTACTATACATTGCTGTGTAGTCTATTACAGTTTTAATAATATATATAATAAACTATTTTTCAAAATTACAAAATTGTGATACATGTCGTGTTATTAATTATTGGATTTAATCTCAAATTCGTTTACAACCATGCTGGCTCTGAAATGTTCTTGACAGTTACATAACGCATTTATTATGCTAGTCGTTCATGCGAATGTATCCAATTTATATGGGCTTATTCATTCAGAAGTTTCGTTATTTTGTAATATGCATGAGCGTTGATTTTGAACGGAAGGCTTGTAAGATTTGTGAGTAATATTTTATATGAAAATAATATACTGATTTTATGAAGGAAAACACATCAAATATTTATAAACATGCTCCACTAGTTCCAAATGTTTCCAAATCAGTTCACGTCAACATTCAATTTCTCAAATTTTTTTTTCATGCGTTTTTTGCTGTATTTTAAATATATCTAGTGACTGGTTCTTTTTAAAAGTATATGGGTCACTCTTATATATCCAATTGTCGAATATAAAGAATGAAATAATGTTTTTATGTTTCTAATCTTAGTCAAATTTTAAAAAGAAAAACAATGCAGCTTTTAGACAGGCTGTTATTTCGAGGTTGACTTCTCGACAACTCCCTATAGATCTGTTGCTATAAATATGCGTGTATGAGTATAGCATGTGAGAAGATAAATATAATTATACTACCTGCTCATCGATTGCTCAGCTCTGCAGCGACTTAAGTGTTTCATCAATGACACAACAATTAAACAGAAAATAAATTTATACGTAAGAGATGAAGAAAACCTGAAGATCTCTGGTTCTAACGCATCATAGATCTTAACGCTCTACCAATTTGATACACAAAAACTAAAAAGTTTTAGGAATAATGATTAAGTAACTTTTAATTACTTTTAAAAATAAAACACTCGAATATCATCATAATGCAAAAAGACTCATCAACAAATGACAAAGTACTTTATTTTAAATGTAAGTACAATATATATGTTGACGTGAATGAAGAATGGATATTTTTAAGTTTTGAGGAAACATTTATGTCTTTTATTTTCAGCACAAAATTAATAACTGCTAATTTTCAACTCTTTTGGTTGTACATTGATTCTTTAATTTATTTATTTTTTTGTAAAAAAATCACTCTTATTTATGCAACAACACATCCTGCTTTACCAGAATATAACCATTATGCGTTTTAGCGAGTAGATGTTTTCCCAATAGCTTTTTTCCGTCATTAGGAATAAGATTGATGACACGTCGCCGAAACGTTTCTATTTCCCAAAGGGGGTGTTATTCTGGCACGGCTGTGTTAATCAAGATAGCACCAACCCCAAAAAGTCCTTGGAAATTAGTTTATCTGCCTTTCAGAGAGGTTACAATCCTTTAATACCCTTGTTTACTAGTTCCTCTCTCTATTTAGAAAATATTTCGTAAAAGAACGGTCTTTTAAGTTGCTAGAATTAATTAGTATTCAACGAAGTATTCTTGAGAGATACCTGCATATTTTCGTGCTACTTTCGATCTTCGCCGCTCATTATTCTATAACAACTATCTAATATCGAACATTACACATATTTTAATCAGATTCAAATATTTATTAATAATTATATGTAAAAAGTACTGTGAGAAGTGTTCATACACATTTCAGCATTTAATTTATCAAATGATTCAACCTTAAAATTTGACTGAGTAAATGAAAAACATGGCTTTTTTTAATTTGTATAATGTCAATGTTGTATTTCTCCAAGGGAAATGCATAAAATCGATTTTAAACTTTTAAAAATTTATTAGGACAATACAAGTGAATCTAAGATATTAGATCAATATGCATTGTGTACCTTTTCTACAGGACTATATATAGATAAGTAGATGTACGTATAAGCATAATTCTGATGAATTTGTAAGCCGAAATAGCTATCAACTATATACCTTATAAACTTTGTAAAACTAAAAAACTTTGCTATTATTTCACCGTGTTCAATAATTTTAATTGCGTTGAAAATATTTGACATTATTAATATGTGTTTCAACGCTTTATAGAATACAGAATGCAATTTAGTTAGTACTTTTCTTGTCAGTTTTTGTGCAACCACTCAGCAAATTGCTCTCTAGTGCGCCATCCAATTAAATTAACTCACATTTATCGCCAGGTTTAATTTTTAACATAATGTATTTTATTCTATATGAACTTAATAATGTTAGAAACGAAAGAATGAAACTGTATCATACAGTGATGTCAACTTAATGACTTACAATGTAAGTCTTACATAAACGTTTTGCCTAAGATTGAGTTAACTCATTTCAACGCTATAGAAATATAAATTTTCGAAAAATAATAAATTGTAATAATTTTCGCTTAGCATATTGCATAAAAAAAAAATATCAAAACATTGACAAATATCTATATATATATATATATATATTCATGTTTTTAAAATTATCTCTTTATAAGATTTTTTTATATATATTGTACTTCTAGTGAATTAATTAACTAACTGTCACTTTTGTTTGAAAAACAAAATTAAACTCAATTAACATGGTGAAAAATAGCAAAGTATTTTAGTTCTACAAAAGAAATTTATAGGATATAGTTGATAGCTGTCTCGGCTCACGCCATCGTTAGAACTATTTCTGCTTAATTAATTTTGCATATAACCATTAAATAGGTTACTAACTATACAGTTCGAATGAGAGCGTAAGCCGAAATAGATATTAAATATATACTTATCAATTTTCTAGAACTGAAATACATTGCTACTTTTGCACCGTTTTATAATGAAGTTCTACCAAGTAAATGCCAATTCCATCTATGAACTCAATTACTTATGTCACCCAGTGTCCCGCCGCGTTCGATAATGTTTTGCAGCAATTCTCCTGCCGCACGATGCGCAGCATTGAACAGTTCGC
This sequence comes from Himalopsyche japonica, assembly GCA_028555115.1. Classification (NCBI taxonomy): domain Eukaryota; kingdom Metazoa; phylum Arthropoda; class Insecta; order Trichoptera; family Rhyacophilidae; genus Himalopsyche; species Himalopsyche japonica. The sequence goes on along the minus strand of JAHFWJ010000097.1, from coordinate 113,191 downwards.
TGCCTCTAACACGAGTCGTTTCTTTCGTTCTTTCACTCGTTCGCGCTAAAGCCTTACTTATACTTATTGTTAAAATAACCGCAATTCTTTTTAATTGATTGAACTTAATTTTTTTAATTAGTATACCCAATATCACGTAAATAATATAACAAAAGAAAATACTTGAGGTTAAATTATTCGTTTAATCAAGTTAATGAACTCAGTTGGGCTCTGTTAATTGTTGCTTAAAAAGAGTCGACTGCTGTTGAAGATCTTATCAATTAAACATTTTGTATGGTTCTATGAACATATCCCCATACAAAATGATAATAAAAATGTTGTTAAAAGCTCTTTGAAAATGATTTCTCCATGAATTTTAGATAATCTTTTGAATTTCCGGGAAATTTTCGCTGAATAGCATGTTCATGGAATTAATATACCTGACGTAAATCCACAATGCTTTGATGTTCATGAATGTACATGAATTAAGCTGAAATAAACGTTAACTTCCACGAAGAATAAAGTATACGGTATACATAGAAAGCCAACATATTTTTAGAAATACTGCATGCACTTTAATTTAATAAACTGCATTTTAAAAATGTGTGCAAAACAAAATATTTCAGGGTTGATGGAAAAACATTATATCGAAACAAATGACGTTTAAAAACATTTGATTTATTTAAATTTTGTCGCTTAAAAAAACGTTTATTACATTGAAATAATTAAGCAATGTTTTATTTTAGTTTCAAAAAAGTAGCAGGTATATCGATTCATTTCTAAGCTGTCCTGCCTAATACATTGGTTTGATTACTTCAATATCGTAATAATTAGTTTAATTAATAATGTGATATATATACAATAAAATTTCTTGAAGATTAAAAAAATAAGATGTTCAATGGTACTTCACTGTGACTGTAAAAAATCTCATCAAAATAGATTTCGTAGACTTATTTTTGTTGAAAAGAATTTACTGCTTCATGAAAAGTTTTAATTTTCGCAATGAAAATTTCGCTGAATGAAATTGATATCACTGTGAAAATTTATCTGTTGTTTTAACTGACAACGCAAAATTCTTTTGAGTTAAAAAATCCATGGTTGAACAAAATATTACGACAAGTTTTTTTTGAACAAGGGATGGAGTCAAAGATATATGATGTTTCAAATAGACTTGAAGTGAAAAAGTTACGTTATTAATGTTTTTTTTTATTTTTCTTATTTTCTTTTCTGATTCACGAATAAATTTTGGCAAAAATTTTCTTGCCTCTCGGTCTCATTTATAAAATCAGCGCAAATAAAATTTGCAAAAGATTGCCGTAAAATCAGCAAATAAATTCACGTTTTGATTTTTGATAGACTAATCAACACGTCTATAAATAATGGCAAAATATTTAGAATTGTGTATATTTCATTTCATACCAATTTTAATTGTTGGCTTTATTGATCTACTTGGTGAGGGTGAGTAGAGCAACCGAAAAAGAAGTGAAACGTGTTTTGCTATTCGAAAAGCAAAAAAAATCTTATATTTTAAGAACCTTTATTGAAAACATCAAAATTGTTACCGGGTTGCGTTAGACCAGTCTATGATACCAGATCACAACTAAATTCATTCTTTATAAGGTAACAGCTAGTCTCTTTTTAGATAAACAATGAATAATCATTTTTGGAGTGGGTATATGTGGAATGATACTATTGTTTTTTAGAAGAAAGGGTATTTTTGAGAATCACTATAAATATAAAGATACGACTTATTTAAAGCTCAATTCTAATGAAAGCTTTATAACAAATAATTACAATAGTGATCATCTGTTCTGTTCAAAGTGTCGTTTACTTAAAAATTAGCATATATTGGTTTCATTTTTTTTAGCTCTAGGCTATTCATTTTTATTCGTTTATTATTTAATCGATCGAGTATTATTACGTTAGTATGCGAGTTACAAAAAGATTGTTGTTAATTAAACTATACATTAAATTTCTATCTTAATACTTTTGATACTTGTTAAATGTTTTTTTTTAATAATCAATTATGTATGACTCGAAGAAGATTTTCTTAATCCATTATCAGTTTTCTTGAAATAGCTCATAAGAAAAAGTTTTCTAAAATGAATATTTTTAACGTGGGTTTTCCAGCGTAAACTTTTTGAGACTTAGATAGAAACACGTCAAAGTATGTTTTAATACTAGAATTAAATTGCATCGCGTCGTCTTCGTCTCGCTTGAGAAGCATATATACAAAATTAAATTAAATAAAGTAAATCAAATTTGTGTTACATAAATTTGTTAGAGAAGCACATTAAATTCTTCCAGCATGTCATTTTATCGTCGCTATACTTGCCAAAATAGACCAAAATACAATAATAGTAATTCAGCGCTCTTTCCTTCGGGGAATATAATGTCTATCCGTATCAAGGGAAGCATTTAATTCAATTTCGTATAATATGTTTTTTGTTTTTCTTCTTGGTATTGTTTCGCGGTTATATTAACAGCATCAGATCAAAATAAATACATCACAAATAAACATTCACCGATATAATATAAATGCCAGGGTCTAGTATCTCTGCCAATAACTTCTTGTATAAGGTCACAATATCCGGAAGAAAAATAAATTTAGTGTTTTACAATCTTTGAAAAATACTCACTCTGATCCATAACGATCATTAATGTTTCATTTTCACAAGAATGCGCTTAATTTCTCTGATGTTTCTCGCAATATTTATCATCTTATGAAGCTATTAATATGCTCAATATAGGGTTAACTTTTTATTTAATAACAGCTATGTCCTAAAACATTAATCAGATCTTTCATTCATTATATTGTTTTAAATACTTAGCACTGTTTTGGTTGGAGGAATTGATATAAAACTATGGCTGATAATGGGACAAAACTTGGAAAAAACACAATGTACATCAATTAAAACATAGATTTACGATTTCAAGTTTCACAGATTTTCAATACAACAGGATTGGTTATTGACACATTCTCTGATGACCTCGTCAAGGAAATTCCAACAATGCGTATTACAAAAATTTTAATTTGATATTGAAATTCCATAAAGAAATTTCGATAGATAGCATACATAAATTTATTAAGTTTTTATTGAAATAAAAGGATAACGTATACAAGATTTTTTACCGCATATTGATATTTTAATAATATGGAATCTATGAAACTAAAAGAATAACACTGAAAAACAGCAATGTATTTTAGTTCTACAAAATTTATAAGGTATATAGTTGATAATTATGTCAGCTTACGCCCTCATCAGAACTATGTTTAAACGTACATTTATTTGTCTATATATATATAACTTTGTAGAATGGATACCTAATACATATTCTCTTCTGTTCTAACATCTTAGTTTTATATTAAAGTTTTTAATTATAGCCAATTGATGAAAAGAGAGTTAATGTGGTTTTATTTTGAGTTTTTTTTATTGCACAAAATTAACCTATATAGTGTAAAAGTATTTTACTAAGTTGGTTAATTTAAAAATGCATTAAACTACTATAATGGTTTAAGAAGTGGTGATATATTTATGTTTGTTTATTCATATTGTTAAATTATTAAACACCACGAACTTCAGAACATCAATAAAATTTAAAAAAATATAATTATCCAAGCTATTGAACACAATTTTATTTGACATAATGAAATCAGTTGTTTTTTTTTACTTTATTATCTAAGTAAATATTTTATCATTTTTTCTTATCTTTATTTCAAAAGAATTTAAAACGATGTCGATTATTAAGTTTTCTTTATTTTTAATCTAAAGCTCAAATAAATTTTCTGTGAAATAAAGATCAAAAGACATAATAATTAAATGTAAATATTTTTTGATTCTTTTCTTGTACAATTCATTAAGATTGTATTTTACGTAACGTTCTTCAACAAAATTGCTTAGGGGAATTTCAAAGACAATCTTTTTCAATAGAAACTAGAGCATAATATATTTTATTATATGAAAATTATCATGAAATGAATCAATTTTATTTTAATGGAATAAAGTCAGATCCACACATATTGCTTTTCTTATATATTGAAATAAATTTACGGGTAACACAGCTTTTATTTCATATCATAGATATTATGCGTGACGTATCGTTCAGTTTTAAATAAAAATCATGTATTTTTGTAATATGTTACCCTTTATTGATCCAAAGGGAACCATTGGGAAGTCTTCTATGAGAATAAACAGCTCTCTTGATGGTTTCATCGTATTACACAAGCTATGCGTCAATGGATATTTCATAAGCCACATTATGCAAATTTTATATATGATACAGCTAAATTTATTTTGCTTTTATTAAAACAGAAACATGCAAGAAAAAATATGTCAAAATATTTGCATACTGTACAGATATACACAAATTTGGGTATTTTCAAAAAATAATTCTAAAAGTCATTTTATACCGCTTTTAATGGATTAACTGTCACTTCTAAAAATGAAATATATTAAAATTATTTAACACAGTTACAGTAGTATTTAAAAAAAAATATTAAACGAATACCAGTTTATCACATCGTGGTACAATATATTACAATCTAATCGTCTCTTTTTATGTGTCAACTGTCACTTTTTAATGGAATTGCGTAATATTTTAAATAATAAATACACATCTTTTAGTACTTTTATAGCCAATATATATTTTATGATTGAAACCGGTTTCGCTTAACGCGATCACTATGACCTGATAAGGGCCAAACTGGTCCTGACCATCAAATATATTGTAATAATAGTTCCTGAAAATGTGTTTTAATTTTTTAAAACAATCTAATCATTTTTTATGATTTTTTTAAGCACCTTAAATTTTTTATTTTGTTTTATTTTTTACTTGCCATTTCATATGTATATTATTTTACTTCGTACAGATAATTTTTCTAACAATTTAATTGTTAAACTTTCTGGCTAAGCTGACGTCAGTTCTGTTGCATTCGTATGATAGAACGCCGGAAAACGCCGAAAGGCGAAACCTTAGTCATCAGTGACAAATGTCATGTGGAACCGTACAAAATTTTGGTAATTCAAATTTTAATGAAGTTCCTTCAAGCAACTTCAGTCGATATCATAAATTATATAATTTTTATATACAAAGTATTAACTTGTGTTTGAAACTTTAGTTTTGTGTGCCTAGATTAATTCAAAATATTCTCGTTAATACGTTGTTTTAATTTCAAAAACACTTGCGATATAATTATAATACTTATAATATTGAATTGTTGAAATATAACAAAACATACATTTTCTATTATTTAAAGATAATGAATTTCCACCAAAAAGGGACAGCCAAGGTATTGCCTGTCCCTTCTTGGTTGAAATTGACAGATAAACCACTTAACGGATTTTCCCAAAAGGCGATTTGAGTTCGCGCAGTGCGAAATGCGTTAAACGATCAGATCATTGGACAATAATAAATGTATCCACTTAGGAAAGTTATCGCACAATTTAATATCAAAATATTTCACTCAGAAATACAAACCGCAAAACGCATTTCAGTATAACAATGTAATATTGCGTACGACATGTTCTGTGTAAGTTTGTAACGAGTCTGCGGTAAATTCATTTACTTGCCTCGAAAAGTTCTTTGGAATAACTTCGACCTTTTCGCTTCGTTACTTCGCCATTTCTCACGAACATAAACGGTCCTTAAAACTTTGTTTGAGTCTTGTTCACAAGATATTTCAAAGAACGCATTCCTATCTTGTTTTCTCGGCTTAAATTATTCACACTACTTATGAAATTTTGTGGCAGTAATTTCTGAAATGTTTTTTTTTTTAATATTTATGATAAAGCGACAGCATTACTTTTACTCGTACCAATGAGACAAAATAAGGTTTTTATATAACATATACATAGTTAACCCACTGACTGTTTTCGTTTCAAATATTGCAGTTAATACGTTTTTGATAGATTATAATCAAAAAAATTAAGAATATTAACTATTTTAAAACGTTCGTCGGCAAGTTAATTTTAGTTTCATAAGTTTAGCTCGATTGAAAACCACTTTTGAAAAAATAAATCCAAAAACTTACACTTAGAGAAAATACATCAAATAATTAGTAATATTAATACAAAATGATAATTTTTTTTAAGGGGGCGTAGTTTTCATTTGTTTTGTATAAGTTGATAATGTTCGCGATTAAAAAAAACTGGCCCTGATCTTATTAATATAAACTTAAGTAAGTAACAAAAAATATTTTTTTTATCGATTCATTTCTTGACTTAAAAAGGTGAATTTCACTGCCTACAACACTTATAAGAGACATTAAGAATCCTTCAATTGATCCGTCGAAAACTCGAGTGTGCTTTTGTTGAATCAGAAAATTTGATGATACCGACTGAAGACTGCTTAATGGAATTTCAATATCAAATTCGAATTGTTACAACTTTGTATGATTACACATGTTTTTTTCACTAACGACCCGGGTTTCGTCTTTCGGCATCTTCATGCATTCTATCACACGGCTGCAAGAGAACTGACTGTCGCATCAATTCAAATTTGTATAATATTTCGTTTTTTTTTTACTTATCAATAAATCTGCTTATAAAAAAATAGGGATTTTATCGATTATATTTTTATCATTTAATTATCACAAAATCCTAATTTTACTTGTTCTGCTTCCACATTTGACAAATTTAAACCACTGATTTTCAAAGTGGCAATTATTTATTAACAAAAATCGCATTGAGCGAAGAAATTTAAACCTTTACAGGTATATTTGTATATTAAACTATGAATGAATTATAATTATTCAATATTAACCACGACTAGTTTTAATTTGGATGTTGGAAAAATATAAGACGCACATTACATTGCATCTCACAAAGTATTTGCATCTGTTGCTGAACGAGTACTTTTCAGTTACTAAGCCTGATTATTTGGTTCTTAAAACATTCTCCTCTACGTGAAATGCAATTTGTACTTGATCTAACTGAATATAGAATAGATACCACTCAATTTTGTTCTACGTATTTTGTTTCATTCAGGATACGTTGAATATATCCGGATGGTGGTATAAAATGTAATAATGCTCATCATTTTCAAACTCGGTTGTAAAAATGACATAAGATGGGTGGAAAATAGTAGAATGATTTCATATATGATACAAGAAATGATTAACCATAATTATATTTAGTTTTTATTAAAGATTTCGGAGATTTGATTTCAGTAAAAAATATAATCAATTCTGTTTTAAGCGATAATTTCATGGATGAATTTTAACGAAACAAAATAATTTACAAAATTGACTGATAAATAATAAAAAAATTAATTGTTGAAACTAGCATGTAACTAACTATTGCATCCGTTTAATATAAAGCCTGAATATAACGAAAGCCAAACTCCAGGTCGTAATTGTGGAAACATTTGGAAACATACAATGTTTCAAGAGTTCAAATGTTTAATCAATTTTCTAAAAACAAAATACTTCGTCTTTGAATTTGAATTGTTACAACTTTGTACGATTCCATATGTCTTATCACAAACGACCCGGGTTTCGCCCTTCGGCATCTTCAGGTATTCCATCGCACGGATGCAACAGAACTGACAGTCAGTGCGATGGAATACCTGAAGATGCCGAAGGGCGAAACCCGGGTCGTTTGTGATAAGACATATGGAATCGTACAAAGTTGTAACAATTCAAATTTAATATAGAAGTTCCATCAAGCACCTTCAGTCGATATCATAAATTACTTCATCTTTGTTTTTAAAACTTTTCTTTGTATACTCCGAAAATATGTTAATACTTAAAGTTACTTTTTCAATAGAGAAATTATATTTTATCAATTACGAATAAATTAAATAAATTCAACCAAAAAGTCACTAAAAGAAAATTTAGCTTTTACTTATTCAAGAAAATATAAGGAAAAGCTTTTGAAGATTTTTCGTTAGAACTTGCAGACCGTTGGATTTCCTTTCGATAGCTTCAATTGTTTGTTTTTCTTTCTTTGGGTGAGAGTTTGATTGTATTAGCGAGACCTTTGAAAGAATGATGGTTGAACGTAATAGCTCGTTCACAATGGTTCTTAAATGAATCGAATAAAAGTTTTACTTTCTTTGTGTTAAAGTCACATAAAATCATCATTGTTGACAATATTTTATGTCTGAAATAATCAAAGTATTTTTTCAGCTTTCGATCATTATTTTTACAATAAAATTTTTCTTTTTTAAAGATAATATTGCTCTAATATATAATATAACAATAAACTTTTTTAAAGTTTTTGTTTACTTGATAAAATCTTTAGACTTTGTAGACTAATTTGTTTGGAATAACACGACAATCATATGCAGAATAAGAACAGAAAGAATAATGTTTTAGGAACTTTTTTTAAATAATAAAAACACATTTTTTAGTACTTATTTCCACAATATATTTTTTGATCAGGACCGGTTTCGCTCATCGCGAATGCGATTTAAAATATCATACCTTTCCATCAAGAAGTGACAGTTAACATCTTAAAAGTTATAGGAACTATTTATAAAGTGGTATTTCTTCTTTAACATAATTGAAATTGATTACTTTTTATTCCACTGGTTGTCAAATATTTGACACCTTATTTGCTCTATTAAGAAACTTTTTAAAATATACTCTATAATACTAACTTGATATTTATATTTCACTGGTTATAATAAATATGGAATTAATGTTTATTCGCTGATGTAATCAAGGTTGCATTCTTTCTTCTTCCATCATTCTAGGTTTCATGACTTTTTAATGGAGTGAATTTCAGTTAGTTTAAGTATTAATTCAAAACCTATTTTTTTACTAGGAGTTTCCAAAGTGTTGCATACATTATGGGGTGCAGAAATTTTAATTAAAAACAAAATTTAGCAATTTTAATTCCATACCTACATGATGCTTTTATTTCCTTATTATGTAAAAGATATTTCTTTTTTTACATAAAAGGAAATAATATTTAATTACACCGATCAACACATTTGTCAACTCTCATTCTTTTATGGAAAGGTACTATATATCACATCATATATTTCTTTCAAGAAGTCATTTTTCCACATTTAATTTACATTCAACATAAATACAACAAAGAATTCAAGATTTTTATCTGTTAGGTATTTTGTATAATTCTGTATAACTAGTCTTTTTGTAATTTGAATTACATGAGTTAATAATAGTTACGGTAAGCGAAAGTTTTTTTTTTATATTAAAAAAAACCAATTCGTATATTTTAAGACAACTTTTTACTGCAGAACAACCCACATATAGATTAAAAAATACCCAAGCATCTAGCTACGACTTCAAGAATTCGAAGTCCTTGCTCTGCTACGCCATAGTACCGCCTTCCTCGTAAAACAGAAGCTGCGAGTAAGGTCAATCTAGAAAAACAAACAACCCAAACCGTATGAGAGAAACAAACAAGAAAAATGCTACGCGAAAGTTCACGTAGCATGAACAATAGGGTGTGAGAAGGGAAAACCACTATAGCGTTCTGAAATGCGGTTTCGAAGATACTTAACCGTTCAGAAAAGTTAAGTTTTTTAAAAACACCTCTTAGGGAGTACCTTTTCTTCATAAGGTCGTGTTTTACTGTATATGAACTGCCTCTCGCCGTAAAAAAGGTTTATTTTGAATACACGTGTATTTAAATGACTATTCTTAAAGTATTTTAATTTTTGCTGTTTTTTAACATCAGAAAAGGTTGTTTTCATATACGTCATTTTAAAACGTATATAGTTTTTTGTAATTCATTAAGCTGACTTTTTTTCAGTTGCCGTAACAAATTTGTCATTTCCTTACTTCAAAGAAGTTAATAATTAAAATATTTTGTTTTACATCACAGTATGAAATTATTTCCAGAAAATTTATAAAAAAATTTTCAGCTTTGCACAACATTTTTATCAGACAATGTAATCACTTGCCTAAAACAATTTGTTTTATTTTAATATTAAAACAAATATGATAAGGTTTGTTCATGTTGTTTAATATTTTTTATTTCTTTTATATTAGTCTAGATACTCTAAACAAATCAAAAGTTCTTTTGTAAAAATTTACTATGACCGCATTATAAACATCAGCGACCCTATACATATTTCAAATGCAGTTACATTCACTGAATTTAAATATATCAGCAACAACGATTCAGGTGTATTTAATCAATGAAAAATTATTAATTATTTTACAAATATTTTTTTTTTTAAATATCAATATTTTTTATGAACCCATCTCGCCTATTTAATTTATCTCGTGTAAAAGACAAAATAAAAACGAATAGAAATGTATGTATACAATTTGAAATTTGTATTCCATCAAACATCTTTAGTCAAAATCTTTAATAGAACTTTACCTATTTGAAAAATAAGTCTTCGAAAATATGTCACATTGTCGTAACTAGTACAAGATACAAATGGCTTATTTAAACAATCATATTTTACAAAAGTTATTACGTAACACTCAAACAGTTGGAAAAATATTTTTCTTGAAAATGTAGTCGTATAAAAAAGTTGCAGTTTTACAGTACGTCGAAAATGCTATCTCAGCAGTGTTTTAAGAATTAAAAATTAATTTTGGTCGCCATATTCTTTTAATAATGTTTCCGAGTCTCTCTTGACTCACTTTAAAAGCGTTGACAAATATTGACATTACAGTAAGTTCAATATTGTTTCAACATTTCTATACAGCAGAAATGTTCAATGTTCAGCGTTTTGAAAGAACGCTGTCCCATAACCTATCATTTTCCGACAATATCATTTCATATATTAATTAAAAACAATTTTATGTTTACGTATTGTCCCATTCTAAGACAACCGCTATATTTACTTGCAAAATATTTCGACCTTCTATTCAGCAAATGTAATGTTTTTAATATACATACATCGTTGCATTCAATTCAAATTTGAGCTTTTTTTTACATTCATTTCAAGATTATAAAAATTATTTATGATGTCGAACGACCCGAGTTTCGCTTTTCGCCATCTTCAGGTATTAGATCACACGGATGCAACTGAGCTGACGAAACTCGGGTCGTTAGTGACAAAATATGTGGAATCGTACAAGGTTTCAACAATTTCATTTTTTTAATAGTGTTAAAAATTTCTCCATCCGATCAAAGATGGTAAACTTTTTTATTTTTAGTTTCTGATAACTTCATTCGGTTGCTAGTTATTAGTTGTGTTTGACCACCGCTTTGTTTTAATCAAATCATACCCGGGTTTCGTCTATATCCATCTTCAGGCAATGATAATAACACTTGGATCGATAAGTCCCGGGACTAACTAAGAAAAACACGTTTTTTTGGCAAAAATCGACTTTATTCATCAACATAGTCTCCTTCAAGAGCAACACAATCAGTCCAGCGCTTCTCTAACATTTCAATACCTTTCTTGTAGAACGATTTATCTTTGGCCTCGAAATAAGCGTTCGTTTCGGCGATGACTTCCTCGTTGGAGTAGAATCTCTTTCCTTGGAGCATTTTTTTGAGGTCTGCAAACAGGTAGTAGTCGCTGGGGGCCAGATCCGGTGAATATGGTGGGTGTGGAAGCAATTCGAAGCCCAATTCATGCAATTTCGCCATTGTAGCGAGCGACTTGTGACACGGCGCATTGTCTTGGTGAAAGAGCACTTTCTTCTTTTTCATTTGGAGCCGTTTCTCACCGATTTCGTTCTTCAAACGCATCAATTGGACAATTATTATATTATGTTATTTGTACATTAAGAAATTATAAATTAATATTGATATACAATTTAACAGACCTTAATGCTCTATGACAATTTATTGAAATAATTTAAGACATACAAAACTCACATATTCATCTGTTATACAACTGAGGTTAATTCAAAATGCTGCTTTCAAAAATCAAAGCTTTATTTCCCGTAAATTAAACCATTCTAATTTTTTTTTCCTTCCTAAAAATAAAATAACAATATTTCACCGGTTTACCATTAGATAAAATATTCAAACCACGGATATCTCAGTAAATTCTTTACATATTCTCAACTTATGTTAGATAATTTATTCTTTTAGCTTTCTTCGGTGAAGTACAACGACGCATCCTATAAAATTCTTTTGGTATATGCGCGAAAGGAATTTTTCCGTTTTACATATGAAAAAAAATATATATATAACTTAAATATATACAATTTTCCGATAAATACTGACACGATAAAAACATGAAGATCATTCTAACGATAAGGCAATGTTTTTTACTTCTTACGAGCAAGTTTGTGTTACCGAAATGTTCACCACTTTATTCCTAGCATCTTCTTTTTCATATATAGCGTGACATATTCTATACATTATCCACTTTTCCTTTCCGTCAAGCACTCGATGTGCCTATCGCGAAAACTTCGTGAAAGCTTCGCGACATCTCAATTCACTCTCGATAGATTCGAACGTTTTCGTGACTTACTCAATATAATTTTATACTTAAAATTATTTTTTTGTTAAGTATCAATGCTTACCGAATAAAATTGTATTGAGCATCCAAGCAGACCTATATTTCCCTAGTATATTTATTTTTATAGTTAGACAACTATTTCATATTAGTTTTTTGAAACATTTTGACGAATATCAATGTAAGATATAATAACTTCGTTGAGTAAACACACCTAAATAGACGTTTTTTACACGAAAGTTGCTTTTAATCATTTTAATCTTTTGTCAGAAACAATAAGATATTAAGGTATAACTAGAAGAGGGCCTTTCTAGTTAGGACTAGAACTAGTTATATATTTATATATGCAATTTTTTGGCTATACAAAAATGATTTATTTAATACGGTAAAAAATTAGCAATAAATGTTTGTTCTACAAAATTTATATGATATATCCTATTACATTAAGCATTACAACATTGAGATTTTTCACCTTGTTATAATGGAGTTCTCCCAATTAAGTGTCAATTCAATCAATAAATTAAAAGTAGTCGATATGAATACTCAGACAATTCTTTTTAATCGATTAAAACTGGGCAAAATGTGAATAGTTCTGATGAGGTAAAAGCCGAAATAGCTATTAAATATAAATTTTGTAGAACTTAAATACATCGCTATTTTTTCATTGTGTTGTAATGGGGTTCTACTAAATGGATGCCAATTCAATTAACAATTATTGTCACCATCAGTGCGGGTATTTATATTTTAATTAATATGGAAATATAACTAATCTTTTTGTTTTACTATTTAATAATAATTATTTTTCAAAAAAAAGTGACAGTTTACACCTTAAATGTGATCAGTGCAGCAATTTATGGCACTAAACAACACAATCATTTAAATTAGTTGCCTGACCTCTTCTTTCGGAAACGATAGAGATATAAGAATAAGGCTAGAAACAGTTAACTAATCAATCACGCTTCACCACGTTATTAGGATCAAATGGATTAGAATGAATTTAAGACCACACAAACATTCATCGAAAAATCGATTTTTGAAAATTTTATGTCATCATTGCCACAGGACATTTTTTTAAAAATAAATATTACAATTTTATAATAACTAAAAAATGTTATTCGGAACATTCTCGCTTTTTTTGTCATTTGAAAACTCAGAATTGGGGTTTTACTGTGGTATTATATTTATTTAAGACAAACACTGTATTCAAAAAAGTTTGTTATATACTCTACAGTATTGCAGTGAAGTGCTACTTTTAATTTAGTAGAAAATGAGTGGGAATTGTTTTTATTGTGTGAAAAAATTTAGTAAATATTTTTTATGCGTTATTTCACCAACCAGTCTCTCCTTAAAATAATAAAATATCACCCACCAAAAGTTTACTGGATATTATCACGCAGATGCCTGAAGTTAATGACGTCCCGACCTAATTTTAGTCACTTTGATCTATGATACAAAACTTTGGCAGAAAGGTAGTTGCACCCTCTGAAAAAGGTCAGAGACTAAATTAAAATTCTCCCCATTAAAGAAGGGAAAATATTTCTCTGTCATAATCATACGTCATAAAATATTGAGAACTATTATATTATGACAAAAGGAATATTATTTGGCGTCGTAAATAATTTTTCCGTTTACTCTGAAATGGTGTGGCAAGGAAATTATCCTTTTGGGATTTTTAAGATCCAATTTAAAAATAATAGTATTATATTAATCTCACAAATTGATTCATTTATTTTTAGCACTCAGTAATATTTAAAATTTATCAGAAATCAACTAAACAGCAATAATTGTAATTGCTACAAATTAGAGTTCAATTATTACATCAAAATACGGCGGATCATAAATTATTTTATCAGAAGATTTTCTAGCTAAACAAGAGGTCAATTATTGACTACAAGCAATATTCGTAACGACGAGCTAAATCTTCCAAATGCCGCTTTTATCCATTGCGCGAGATAAGTTTAATGACTCGACAATCTCATAAATTAAATTCCAGCATTACGTCACCTAATGTTAAATTCCTACCGTTACTTACCAATTTGAAATAAGTAGTTATTTCTAAGTCTATAATTACCCAATTGCATTTTAGTGATAGTAAAGTATTATGTGGTGCGAAATCTTTTCATGAAATATTCCTTAATAGTATTTAGCGTTAATAAAATTTATCATAGACAATTGAGTGTTATTATTATTTAATCAATAAAATTGAAAGTTATTTCACATGTTTATTTGATTCATAGCTTTAGGGTCTGTGTTTTTTCTTTGTAATTAACTCTTTTAATATATATCCGATGTTAACAAGTTGCACACGTGTGATAGACTGCCGAAAGATAAAACCAGTGTCGTTAGTGAAAAAACATGTGGAATCGTACAAAGTTTCAACAACTCAATTTTAATACAGAAATAATACTTTCAGTTGATATCATAAATTCAAATAGTTAAACCTGATCTATTCTCTGCGAAACGTAATTGGATAACGGTGTTTTTGTGTGTCGACATTTTTGTTGGTTTTGGTGAAATATTTCCATTGATTCATATTTCCAATTGAAGGAACGTAAAATATTTTAAATATTCATTTATTTTACTATGAGTAACGAAATAAAATTGAAAACATCGACATTGAATTGTCTGTATCAAATATTGTCAATTGGTGTATATCAGTTAAAGTAACATATATTAAGTATTGATATTTTTTTCGTGTACTTTTTTTCAGATTTTACATGTTTTTTCTTCATACAAATTGTGTGAAATGGCTCGTAGTTTATTCACATATTTTTTATTCGAGCTTAACAAAATGAAGGTTTTAAATTTTTGTAATAATTGAATCATCTAGTTATGCTAAACAGTCTCATTTGATAATGCCGTTAAAATATTCATACAAAGTCACCATTTCATACTAAATTATGACTGGATTATCATTTTAATATGTGGCTCGTCACAAAAGCTTTTGTGATCAAAAGAGACAATTGTTTCAAACAAACCGGAAACAGCTCTGCAAAGTTTATTTATTATTAATGAGTGAATAGCGTCAACACGTTTCCACAATCACAGCAAATTTGTATTTAATTAAAGCATTTTTAATTAGATTTACCTGTCAGTCAATTAAAATTATATTTGTAAAGATACGATGTTAATTGGATCGCAGTGACGTTTTAAATTGACAATAATTACGATCTTGAAACATGTTGACTATTGAATGATTTTCAATTAAGTACTTATTGACGTTCACTGATTATGTAACGTCAAATTTAGGATATATTTAAGACAATTCTTACTGTCAATATACAGAAAGAGAAATATAATTAAATATTCAAAAAATGTTTTTGTTTTATCTTTTTTAAGATATTAAAAACAAATAAATGAGATAACAACAGGAGTATTATCTCGTTCAGCGTTGTCCAACAGAAATCATTTGGTGGGCCAAATAAAATATTACCGGTAAATAGTGAGCCGCATAAAAAAACAAAACAAATTTAATAAAAACAATTTATTGATTAATAATAACAATGACACTTTTTTATTTAAAAATAACAAAGAAACTTTTAAAAACATTTTATTTACTCAATAATTAATTATTTAATCGTTAATTTATTAATTAAATTGGGCCGCTGAAAATCTTAAATTGGGCCGCATGTTGGACGTGGCTGATTTAGTTAGCTAATGCTTTCATATCTTGCTTTAAGGATTAGATAGCTTGATGCAGTGGTCGGCAACCTACTACCCGCAGGTAATTCAATAACCCACCAAGAAAGTGTGACGATGTTTTTTTTTTAATTCTTTTTATAAAACTATTTATTCATTGATATGTTTTTTATGTACTTTTGTTATATGAGATAAATTTGTATTTACACATACATACGTGTTTATATTTCATTTTATGATCAAAATTGTTTTTTTTAATTTTACCCACATATGAAATGAAATTTTTCAAAATTGAATTTTTTTTTACCGAGTCTCCCAGAAGATTACCGACCACTGGCTTAGAGTATAGTTTCTCAAACTTTTTACATCCGCGGACTCATTGGAATAAAATAATAAATATTTATTTAATTGGTTTTTTTTTCAGAGCAATTAATTTTGCAAAACCATATGCTGATATAATAATTATTAAATATGTTAAAATAGACAGTAACAAAAAAATACAACATAAAATTCAATTGTTTCGGCCCATCCAAAAATCTTCGCGGACCACCCAAAAATCTCCACGGACCACCCGTTGAGAAACTGTTCACTACGTACGTACGTCACTAAGATAATTATGCAATTGAACTGAAACTAATGTTTAAGTCGATAAAGGACGTTAACTGAAGTTGGGAGCATTTTGTTGTATCCTCTTATTAATTTAGAATCTTTAGAGAGGTGCTTATAGTTGTATATTGTGGTCTCACAAGGGTAATGAGCCACTTACACCAAGGACCGCCAAACATTAGTTATTTTCCCAGAATATAAAATAATAAATGACAGAGTTAAACGAAGTATTGACGCCAAATCGCAGGACAAGCCAGTTCATTACTGGAAGTTTTTATTATTTTCTTTTCTTTAGTATCTAACCCGTTACAGGCTGAATCACGAATTTATTCGTACTTAAGCGTATTTCAACACCAAATATTTCAAAAATTAGCTTAGAAGTGTTGTTAATAAAATAACAAAGATTATCACAAGAAATCTGGCTATATATATACAAAAATTAATTTATATTCATTTTTTTACCACTGTCAACACTTTTATATTTTTTAACAATCTATTTATATCTCCAGCCGTTTTAACAATTATAGGTAATACATAGTAGACACTTCGCAGTCAAAGCGTTAGAAAAAAGTGTAATCAAAACAATATTTAGATTGAATTGACATTTACATTGATAGCTGTCAACTATACACCCAGTCCTTTTTTTACGCGATACATTGGTTCCAGAAAACGACGCGTAAAAAAATCGCAACTTTCATATAATTTGATAAATTGGTACCAAAAATTTAAATATCACGTGAAAAAGTACTAGAAACGTATGAAAAACCAAAATTTGCTCTTTAATATTCGTGAAATATATATATATATATATACTCCATGTCTCTATTGCTTATAAAATATAATGAGACTCTAACAATATAATTTTTTCACTTAAATGAATTAAGTTTTAAAAATACACATATTTTTTTTATTGAAAAAATAATGAAACGTACATGCCTGGCATCATATATAAATTTCTTCTTTAAAACAAATTTGGAGAAAAAATCGCGTAAAAACGAGTGAAGCGCGTAAAAAAATGTAACGGTGCCGTCCAAATAAATCGCGTATAATCGAATTCGCGTAAAAACAGGACTGGGTGTATTCCTTTTAATTTTTGTAGAACTACAATATAAAAAAATTGTTTCTTCAACTTATCAACTAATACAATTTTTTGGTAAAAAATTGCGTTTTTGTTTTTTTTCGTAAGTTGAATATATCGATAAGTGACTTCTGTTAGAGAAGTGGGATACTGGATATATATGAGCGGATGGCTATCTGATTCATTTGAAAACTTTCTATCGCAGACGAGGGTGTTAACACAGCTATAAGTAAATAACACGGATAGCTTGTTACCTCAAACAGCGTGTCGGCTTGTTAAAATTTATTAGTTTGTTCACCAAACTCGATTGTGGCTTAACCCAAGTAGTCAGTTTCACCTGTAGGTTGTATTTAAATTATACAAAGGGTACATAAATGAGCACCCGGCATTCTGAGCGGAGGTGGGGGTCGTGAAATATTTAAGGTTTCATTGTTTGACTACAGCCACTAACGGTTGGAAAGGATTAAGAGGGAGGCGAGTGATGTGCAATTGTGAAAAGAAAAGCTCACATTAAATTATCAAGCTTTTCAATTTAATGTTTATCACTAAATATAAAAGAAAAAGACATTTATTCGGCAGTAAAATCAAACCATTTATTTTATGATTTCGACTGACGGTGCTCGATGGAATTTCAATATCCATTGTGAGTTGCTAGAAATTTTTACGATTCCACATAATTTTGTCACTGGCGGTCCTGGGTTTCGCCTTCCGGTATCTTCAGGCATTCAGAAAGAAAACCCCAGGCCGTTAGTGACAAAGCATGTGGAGTCGTACAAAGTCTTAACAATTCAAAATTCAAACCGTTTACTCCATTGTATCACAAAATTTGAAAAATAAATAGCTTTCAACTAAATTTAATACTTATCCCCAACGACCAACGTTACTTTTTAAATTCGGAGTTGTTAACCTTTATATAACTACCGCCTACTTTTTGCATGCATAAAAAATGACGAAAAGCGAAACCCGTGTCGTTAGTAACAAAACATGTGGAAATGTACAAAATTTTAATTCGATATTCACTATTTTTTCTTTTTTATGGCTTTGAAATCATATGGTCCATGAAAGATTTCGTTTTTGCAGTGCTCTTTTTGTTTAATTATTTCTAAAGGATTAAATAATGAATGCGTTTTGTGCATGTAATGATTACATTTTCCTTAAACCAAATCAGATCGCCCGACAGCTGAATTCGAATTAAAAACCAGTAAAACAAAAGAAATTTTGTTGTTTTAATATCAATATTATACGAAAAAGTTGTTGGAAGTCCCTGCCCATAAAATTCTCATTATTTATTATTGTATTTGATTTATATATAAATCAAAGAATATAAAAGTCAATACATTGACTATAGGTAGATCTATTCATCATGCAGTTGATAGCACCTGATCTATTCAGATCTTGCAAAGCCGTATCTTTTGTTTGTGATCCATTATACAAGAAATCAACTGCTTTAGTTCTATGGATCTTTGTGACAATGACACACTGTTTTCCGCCCTGAAAGGAAGTAAATTGTTCGCTGACGTCAGCTTCACGCCATTTTGTGAACACGTGTCGCCTTTCTTTGTAACCAGCCATTTTGCGAATACGACTATTCCGTTGTCTTTCTTCTACAACCTTTGATAGCTGTATCACAAAATAATTTTTATAATATAAAGTCACCATGCATGTTAATTAAGACAAGAAAATTTCGCCGTATGTTTATATGTTTTCGCACATTGTGTATTTTAAGTAATGATAAAATTAATGAAAAAATTCTATATTATTTAAAAACACATGGTGAAAAAATAGCATTGTACAATACTTTTGTTCTCAAAATTTTTAAGGTATATAATTGATAGCTATTTCGGCTTATAAACGTAAAAAGTGCATACTTTTTGACTATTTACGTTTATTAAAACGCAAAAAAAATCTTAATTAACTCTCACTTCGAGAAAAACATGAAATGAATTTGCCACGCCTACAAATTTATTGTTACAATATTAAACTAGGATGTTAGAATAGACGAAATGATGTTTTATTTACCTTTTTTACATTTTTGTGGTTAAATAACTAAATTTACATTTAAATATAACTCTGATGGGGGGTAAGCTGAAATAGCTATCAACTATATACCTCATAAATTTTGCATAACTGAAACACATTGCTACTTTTTCACGGTGTTATAATAGAGTTTTCCCAAGTAAATACCAACTTAATCAATAAAAATCAAGAGTTAACAATAAGCCTTCAAGTGCCAAATAAAAAAAAACTTTTAAATGTCATTCCATATTGTGTTCTTTACTAGATGTGACACGTATTTCACTAATCTTAATAACATCTTCACACGAAATGTATCGAAAGGTTATTCATTACTAAGGTAAATAGTCATTCTTATTGTAAGATTAAGAGTGGAGTTCAACTATTTCTTTATACTAAACGTAGCGAGAAAGTAACCAACAAATACAGAAATCCAAAAATCTCTCAAAAAAAACACCTGTTTTATGATTCAAAACCGAGAGTATTATAACTAAAGTTAACACCATCGACCTTTATACCATACATCTGACTTAAACATGACAAAAAATAAAACTTTTTTAAGTAGAATATAAAAGTTTCAATCTCGTTTTTTAAGAATAAAAAAGTCCTCGTTAAGCCTTTAGAAAGCTTCATAAATATTCTATGAAGCATTATTCTATTTTTATTCTTCAATCGTACAACAAAATCAGAGTAAACTTTATACATGTAGTACAACACATAAAACAGCAAACTTTGTAGAAAATCATTCCACTTTGTTAGTAGCGAAGTATCTCATTATTTCTTATAATTTTTACTATTTGCTTCGTGCGGGTATCAAGAACAGTCATGACCACAACTTTCGGGCACTTTGAGCGACTCACTCACAACAGAAATTAATACGAATATATATATATTAGCTTTTGCTTTGTGAATATTAACAAGAAACTTATTTGTTGCCCACAGGGATGAAAATGTATACGTGAATCAAAGATCAGGACAAAAAAATATGACAATCGCAAAAGGAAACTGATTTTCTAAAGCATTACATTTAAAATAATTATAACTTCAAAAAACTTTCCAACGCTTGAAATACCCTTTCAAATAAATAATAGAATAATTAAATTTTGCATATTTTTTTTTTAAATTACTAGTTGACCTGTCGCACGTTGATACAATTTCAGAGTAAGGAAATTCAAGGAAAATCGTTATGATAATAAACAATTAAAGTTGTAATATATTAATTTTATTTATTTACTGTTCGGGGTATGCTAAAAACATTTGCAGGAGTGTACTCAAGAATTTTTTAAGTGTTATATCGATCGGATGAATGGTGTAGTAATGTATAAAATACAAACACACTCACATTGATTTTATATTATATATAAAAATAGAACGAATAAGATTAAATTATAGATCATTTTCGAGGGGGGGATTGCCAGAAGCTTTCGCGAGAGTGTAATCAATAAATTTGTAATGTTTCATATCGGTCGAATAAATGTTGTATTATTGCATAAAGTACAAACACACTCATTGACTTAAATTTATATATATATAAATAAACTGGTGAGTACCCGGCATGCATTGCATGTGGTTTGTGTTTTAATTCTGTACACCAAAGTGCTATTGGATACACAATATACTTATTTTTTCGCTTGTTGCGCACACAAATGTTTTTTTGTGAGCAGGCCATATATAGCTGTCCATATGAGAAGCATATGCACATAATCCAGTTTATTATTTGATAGTGTTTGCGATAAATTAACCGGTCTAGACTTTATGGTTGTATTGCATCAGAAACCTCTGTAAGCATATGTAAAACAACTCAATATTTCTATCTTAATCAGATGAAAAGGTAAATGCTCGCGATAATTGAAGCCGGTCCTAATTAAATGATTGTTTTAATTTTTTAAAAATGCTGGCGTGTTATAACAACCCACAAAAGCTTCATCTCAATTGGATCAGTGGTAAAGCAACACATAAAGAACATACTAACAAACAAGCATTAATTTATATATAATATGTATACACAGATTAAATGATCAATGATAACAAAATAACATTTTAAATATAAGTTTTTCGTTAAAATTTTCTCGTTTAAACATTTGCTTACAGTAATATTTTTATACACTTTAATGGTGCTTATTTATCACTTCTTGTTGGATTTAAGTATTATTCTCAAAATGAAGTATAAAAAACAAAAGAACCGGTTCCGCTTCGTAAATGATATCAACTGATCAATTCAAATTAAAACATGGCTTTTCATACATAATTTTAAGAAATTGATTTCAACATATATTATATACAAGACAAATGAATACAGAACAAGGGAAATATTTTACAAATTATCGTTATGTTACGAGTATTTCATTTTTTTTTTTATTAACTCATAATAGAAATTAGTAGATATTAAATTTTACGATATCCATAACAATTCATTTGTATATTCTTTAACTTTATTGAAATATATTTTGTTAGATTACTTGTATTTTTTTTATATGTTTAATAATTAATAGTATATAATTGAAAAAGTTACAGAACAAGCATTCTTCTTTAATGTGTTAAATTATTAAATTAAACAAAACAGAAAAGGGAAAAATACAAAGTCAGGAATAAGGAAATCAATGTTTAATAATAGTAAAAGCTTCAAAATTTGCAATGTTTATTTTATGATATATTTCAGTGTATTTTTATCTTAAATAACTTCTTTTAAAAACCGCAAAAAGCTCATAAATACAATGTTAACATGATTATAAAACTTTTCTTATAATTTAAGAGTAAGATACGAACATTCTATCTATATAAGCTTAGTATCAGGAAGAAGCAAGAATCGTTGGATAAGCTTCCTTCTTAATAAACATTTATTTATATAACTAAGTGAGCTTTAAGCTTACTCTAAGGATGAGCTTCCATCTAGCCGTATTGCTGGAAGTTACACTCTCACCGTTTAACGATAAACATTTCACTATTGAAAAGCTGTAATGTACGGCAGAAGTATCAAAGTTGAGCCAGTAGGGGTTTATTGCCTTCGCAATCTCGTCATGTTTACTGCGCTAAGTCAATACCGCACTCTAATAATGAATGTTTTTTTATAGATTACGAAGGGCACAAATTTGCTACTGAAAACTACGTCAAAAATTTTCACAAGAAAAATCAATAACTGTGTACTACAATTACAAAATGAGCGAAACAATAGGCCCAGATTATCACAAAAAGTGGAAACGAAACATAATAAAAAAAATACATATATAATGCATTTTCGTCATGAATTGTCTGGCAAAATTCTTAAAAAATAATTATGGTAAATTTTAATGAAATTTGTTAGTACAAATGTGAATGGTTTGTTCATGACGTGTATTGCATTGCGCATTTTTTTCAATCATATTAATCTATTAAAAAAACTTTTTGAATTGAATGAATGTTAATTATATTATCCAAATAATAATTTGTTCATGATATAAAGAAGAATCAAAGTTTGAAACAGGAAATTATAAAAAAATAAGTAAGTAAAACCGGCATATTTATAGTTGCCTGAGAAATATTAAAACAAAATTTAATCGGCAAATAATTTGAACGGCAGACTTAAATTCACCGCTTTATACGGAATATCTTTGAAGCTAAAGAAAAATAAAGAAATTGGATTTGTTCCCCGGGGATGATTGGTTTTGGATGGATTCCATCGCAACCAACACTACAAGAAATCTACGCATTTTTATGAAATACCTTTTTACCGTGAATGAAGAAATTTCTTTCAATTTATCAATGTACTGGATGATTTTTCCCCTTCAAATTAACTTTTTTTTTAACGAAAATAAATCGTGACTTAATGGTTTTCGCTTCATTCGTTATTTGGCAATATTTACTAATACAAGTGGCCTAAAAAAATTACGAATCATTTATTGAAGTAAAGCGAATGAACAGATTTATAAAGAACAGTATTAATTGAACGTTCAAATATTTTTATTAGCAACTATAAATTGAAACAATTATATAATTTATGATACCGTCTGAAAATGCTTGATGAAATTTCAAAAACAAATTTGAATTGTAAAAGCATTGTATTGTACTATTCCACATGTTTTGTCACCAACGGCTGACTCTGTGACTAAAGTCAGTTCTTTTGCACCGTGCGTCTTGTGTAACGTCTGAAGATGCCGTTAGTGACAAATTTTGTGGAATCGTAAAAAGCTTTAACAATTCATATTTGACACAATTATACCCTGCATACATGGTTCTAGAGTCGGAGTCATGAAAACACCATGTTTTGGCCGAAGCCAACTACTTTCAAGATTAGATAATTTGAAGAATATCTCAATGAGCTATTTGCCGGATTGGTTGGTTAATCTTTGATTAAATGCACATAAATAGAAAAGGTAGAAAAAACCCTGACAAAAAAAAGCATTTTTTAGTCGAGTCGTATTGTTGGTCAATGCAGGAGTTAATAATTAAGTTAAGTCAATGTTAGAGTTGTATTTTTGGTCGATGTCAGAGTCGTTTTTTTTAAATAAAAATCGCTACTATTTTAGAGTAAATGAATACATTATGTTGCTTACCGAGACAGAATTGTTCAACAAAATCTGTATTTTTCGCATTTTTTTATTTTTTTTTAGATGAAGCAAATATAATAATAAAGTGCTAGCGCAAAATACGTGATAAGTCAATCGTTTTAATTTTGCCTCATTTTATATGCCTTCGAAAATAAATGTTCGATGATTGATATGCAAACTTTGATCGGAACAAATAAACAACAAAATATTTTTTAATTAAAACATGTTTGCAAATGAATAGAATAGAGGTCATTGAAAATGTAAATTGAGCTTTATTGATTCGGTATGTCATGAAAAGCTCTCACAAAGATATAACCTAATTACGTTAGGGTGATTAAACGACTTGTAATGTTTCGTTCGCAACGTATTGCGATCACAGCAGAAAAAAGCAATATTGCACATTCATTTGACCAAAGGATCGTGCCTAATTGTGATTAATCTTCAATCAACTTCACTAGTCCTCTGCGCACACGTTACGGTCGAATCTACGAAAGCTCAGTGATGAAATCGTTAAATAAATAAATATATCTAAAAATATATAGCCAATAATCCGATATATTTTTTAATCGTGACTTTGTTTCATGTTATTTTTAACGCTACAAATTTTATTTTTAAATTTTCGGCTGTTTTATGTGTTTAAATTTTAAATATAAGATTTTAAAAACATTATTTTTTGAGTAAAACAATTCTATTACAGCAGCAAAAATTATCGATTTAAATGCACAGATGTTTGCACATTGACATATTGCAACATATATTTTATTTATTTCTACTTACTCTAAAGTAAATTTTTTATTTTCCTTTCTTTAATGATTTTAATGGTGAGTTTACTAATTTTTTCTATGATCCTATTCATATAGAAACGAATCGGATAGTTTGCGAAATGGTAGAAACAAGTACGGAAGAGAATTTTTTATTTAATTGGCCAAGATTCAGCCGAGACTGTGGTGCATAAAAGAAGAAGAAATCACTTTTCAATCAATTATGTTACACTCATTGCTTTTTCTTTCCTGACATTCCTGACGAATCTGATACCTTGTAAACGGTAATAAACGAGTGTGGAAGAGGAAACTGATCTAGAAAACTAAGGCTTAGCCAGGATTGTAGCGCATGAAAAAAGAAGAAATTTTCAAAACTTTTGAATTAACTTTGATAGTAACATAGTTTTTTTTTATATTTATAATACTTAATTTAAAATTGACTTAACTATTATTTAAAACATAACTGAATGCTACAGGAAAAAACTTCAAAAAGAAAACAATAATTAAAAAACAACTCCACTTAGCTAATATAATTTTTCTTTATTAAAACATGACGAGCCCCAATCAAAGCTACAAATTATTTTTTTTTCAATATTTCTAAATGTTATCAGCTCACCTCTCATGAAACACACCTCAATGCCCAATTGTTAGTTGAAGCTTTTATAATACAATAAATAAACTTATTTACTTTTTCTAGTCTGCGTGAACTTAATTGGAAAGTGAAAATTTGATGAAGAATGCTGATTAATCGCAGTTGGACTTCGGTCGTAAATAAACCTAATTTTACTTTTACAAACGATCATGTTCACGAAAGAATTAATTCAGTTTTATTTAATTTAAAAAATATTTGAAAAAATTGATTGACTAAGAGAAAATTTATCACGAATAAGTTTCATTCAATATTTCGCCATAAGCTTATTTTTGTGTTTTAATGTTTCATACATGAAATTGTTGATCAACATATTTACTATTTCAATGATACAATATATTATAAACGTAAACAGCTTAAATAAATTTTAATAAGCTCTGTTCGATTGCATTTACTTCTTATTGACTGTAAATATAATTTTGAAGCAATGGTTAAAAACAACGGAGTCGAAAACAAAACTAATATTAAGTTTGTAAATCGCTTAAACCAGTGCTCCGCAACCTTTTGCCTTGCACGGCACACCAAAGTTTTCAACTAAATATCCACCACTCTCGTCACTCATAACCCAGATTCCCTCTTTTGTTATCTTAATGTTATCTTCCATTCAGATGCTTAACTAACAATTAATTGTCTCAAGATACTAAAAGGTGAAATCCAACTCGTCAGTGGAAAAAAAATCTGTCAGTGTATATATTTGACAATTCAAATTTCATATTCATATTACATCAAGCACCTCCATTCAACATCGTAGATTATATCAATAAAGCAAATACGGCAAGGTGGATTAATTTTCTTAGTTAATTAGTTTTAATTTAACGTATTTTTATATATGCGATACAAACTGTTTACTGATTGTCAGTTCTACTTCATCCGTGTGATAGAATACCTGAAGATATCAAATAACAAGACCAAGCTAGTGAGTGATAAATTTTGCATTACTTAACACATTTTAAACAATTCGAAAAATCTTTTTTGTTAAATCATTTATTGAACTTTTACCTAGTCATAAAATGAAATAAAAAATTTTCTTGTCTCATTAAATTACTGTAACACATTTCAACTTAATAAAACACAAACAAAATAATATGATGAAGATCTCATAGCATTTGAGAGTTAGTGATATTATTATATAACCAAACCCGTATGCCAACAGAAGGGATGAAACCATAACAAAGTAAATTAATAACGACTCCATATACTTAATGCTACGCTAGAATAATTTTCATATTAACATAATTGTCGTAAAGATATCATATCCACGCAACCAACAATAAAATAGAATTTACAAAGGTAAATAGACATGCGGCTTGTTATTATTTTAAGTGTCTCACTTGATGAATATAACAGTCTCAATTAAAACTATCAAAGCATTTAGTCGCTTTGAGAACGATTACTCGAATATACAATTTTATGAATTTGACGTAGATTTATAATTTGTCGAATCTTTTATTAATTGAGTTGGAATAGCGTTGATGTTTTACTATAATAAAACTGTGGTATCATTTATTTTAGCGAGAACTATAAGATACTAGCTAACCTGCCACAAGTTGCTACGATCTCAGAGTAAGGAAATTCAAGGAAACTCATTATGATAACAAACAATTAAATCACTTTTAAGGTGTTAACTGTCACTTCTTGATGGAAAAGCATGATATTTTAAATAATAAAAACACATTTTTTTAGTACTTATTTCCACAATATATTTTTTGATCAGGACCGGTTTCGCTCATCGCGAGCATTATCAACTGATATAATACAATTTACAAACAAGTCTATTTATACAAAAAAAAAAATTTTAAGTTAAAGGTAGCAGGTGTACAAAACCATGGGTACAAGAACTAGGAAACAATTTACATAAAATCATACAATATTGATACAAATAAAGTAAATTAGTATAAAAATGAAATGTTCACAATCACTTATTAAGAATTACAATTACATATATGGTAAATCCATAATCCATTAGGAGCTCTGAACAATCAATAAGGAAGTAAGTA
The DNA here is from genome assembly GCA_028555115.1 of Himalopsyche japonica. NCBI lineage: Eukaryota > Metazoa > Arthropoda > Insecta > Trichoptera > Rhyacophilidae > Himalopsyche > Himalopsyche japonica. The sequence continues at coordinate 85,598 of JAHFWJ010000097.1, read as the reverse complement.
GTGGGAAATTTTAATGACGAAAATAACCCACACTTACTACATAATGGAACATTTTTGTTTTTATTATTTAAAAAAAAACAATTTTATTGTTAATAGTATCATTTTAATTCTATTTATTTACTATTCGCGGGATATGGGGAAGGAACAGTATGCTACAAACATTCGCAAGAGTATATTCAGTATTTAATCGAAGTAATAGTGGAACTCGTTCATTTTTCACGTAATAACACCACGACTCCGCGACTCTGAATTCAACTTCACAGTCCTGATTTTAATTTGTATGGAAAATGTCGGTTCTGTTCATATTCAAGTTATACAAAATTGTTGCAATATTACCTAACATTGCGTTTTATTATTTGAATAAAATTCTGTTAAGTTGCTTCAGTATAGTAATCTAAACGTACGACGAGCGATTCGGATATATATGTGTTTAGATTACTATTAATTCGTACCTCAAATAGCATAATAACTATATTTTGAAGCTAATTCAATAATACTGTCTAAATCCGCATTTCAATAGGCTTAGAATACTCGAAATCTGTCAATCAAATAGCTAAATTATCTTGTTAAATTACACTATAGAATAGTGGGTGTTTGAATACATCATACTCAATCTACTAAACGAAACGTCGCATCAAATCTGTCCCATCTTTAGAATGGTTCGTGATTCAAATACTAATGCAATCAATCATTATTGATTCAGTACTCCCTTGCTTACTTTGAGACGACATTCGACCTTGTTGTGTTAAGTAAATTATGTTTAATTCAATTCAGGTTGACATGTTAGTGGTATAGATTAGTAATTAGTAAATAAAAATTATTTTGTTTATCGAAATCATTTAATTTAAAATTGATTCTGACATAAGCATTTTTAGTAATTCATTTACAAGATCTATAAAAACTTTAAAATGCATACATCTCTAATTCATACCCAGTCATTTTACGTGATTTTTTGAACGGCGCCGTTACTTTGCTTTTTGGAATCATTTTACCAAATTGTGTGAGAGAAAGGTTTCTTATACGTGCCACTTTCTGGAACTAATTATTTATATATGTTATATATTTTTTTGCATCCTAAAATAACATATCTTATCATATTTCTCCATGAAGTTTGGTTCTATTAGCTCAAACTCTCTCTTAAAGAATATAAGAATACAGGTTGTCCTCGACTTACGACGGAGATACGTTCCTGGACTTTGGTCGTAAGCCGGATTGGTCGTAAGTCGAATTTTATACAAATGATTTATGTACATACTTATTTCTTTTCTAAATCTATTGCATTTCTCTTTTTGTCACATCTACTCCGTTTGCCAGTCATTATTGGCACGATTTATTGATTATTCACTTCAAGAATTAAAGGGGTATACGTATATTTTATATCTTATTATATTAATGTCTAAGTTCAAAAACACTGTGTTAACTGAAGTATTTACAAATAATTAAAAAACAACGAAGGGAAGAAGTTAAAAACAAACGACATTCTTTGCGCACATCCGCGATCTACTGACCGGCAGGAAGTATTTTTGGCATCATCTTTGTTTACTCATGCATCAGGGTTGACAATGACGCACATTAATGCATTTTAGCAAAAATGCTATTTTTTTGTCGTAAGTGCAAATTTTCGTTAGTCGAACCGTCATAAGTCAATGACTACCTGTATTTATATAATAAAACACATTTTTTTTCTATTTCAAGGAGTACTTGAACGCCTTTGACCAACCATTTCTTCTCATCCTTTTGACGACCATTAAATTTTCATTTACTGATTTATATATTTATAATAATATATATTATATATAAGTGCAGATTATTTTGATTACGAAAAATTCCAACTCATCATTCTTGCTAATGAGTCTTTCACGATTATTATAAACTTTTATAATAATAATGACAATTGTTTTTGTAAGGTTTATTTTTTTTGGCAAATTATTAACATTAAATTTCAAAATTTATTTACTTTAATTCAATGTATTTTGTATGACTTCCTGTAAACTATTTTCGTATTTTATGAGCCTTTGGTTTTGTATACCTGCAAACTTTTAACTCAATTTTTGAGTGAATATGCTTGTCTGTAATATGTATCTTATCAGTTGATAATGCTTGTAATAAACAAAACCGGTACTGATCATAAATTATATTGTGGAAATAGTACTGAAAATATATTTTTATTGCTTAAAAAATACATTTTTTTAATTAGTAATGTATCAGATTATAATGCTCTAGACGAGCGAAACCATTCCATGTTTATTATATTACCTTATACATTGATGTTATAAAATTATGAAGATATACCAATACTAAAAATTGTGCACTATCATTCAAATATAACGTCTTTCCACCAATAAATGACAGTTACAACCTTAGAAGTGATTTGAGAGTATAACCACAACGAGGCAATCGGTAGGCTTATTGCTTTCTTCTCATTTTCGAACAAAATCGGTAAAAATCAAGTGAGTTTTACATTAGAGAACCAAAATTGATGATTCTATAGGCCCAGCTACTATTTAAAAATACCTTTTAACTCATTTATTTTGTTTGTGTTTTTCACATTTTAGAATTTTTTGCTACCAAATTTTCTTCCGATATGTTAATGCGGTCTTTAAATGCGTCTGGATATTCTTCATTGCACTACCACTTTCTGCCCATCAGTATCTTCAACACGAAGAAACCTGCTTCTTTGAAAGAGGAGCTTTTGATCGTAAAACGGAAATTAAAAGTTTTTCACTGACCCTCCAAAATAAATTAGGTAAATTAATCTAATTCTTTCACTAGACGTACTTGTTTTCCTCTGTTTGCCAATGACATAGACGTCCTTGAGCTTATGTTAGAAGTCAAATTTAAAATGAAATATTCAAATATTCAATAAAACCGCATTTAATGTGTTAACATTCACTTTATGGATATAAAATACAGTCTTTTTTTAGATGCTTTTATGTTTTAATAATAACCGCGACTTAATTTTTATTTTAGATTAACTGTTTTTCCTTTTTTCTTTTGTACATTTATTTGGTGTACCTACATATAATTCATTATTCGACAATATTTCTGCATTCCTTATTCAATTTAAAAAAAAAACAAATTCCATAATATTAATCTAATAATAATTAACACTATTTTCTGTGATAATTTTCAATAACGATTATAATTTTTGTTTAGAAATATCTACTTTCTTCCATCTGGCAAATAACGATTAAGCATCTAGTGATGAAATATAAGAATTTTCTTCAGGAGATTGTCGGATAATTGAAAAGATACATAAAGGATACAACAAGAGGGAGTTGGAAAGATTGAGAAGATCCATGTAGCACCTTCAGTCGATATCATAAATTAATAAACGATTTTGAGTGTTGCATCATTTTCTATCAACATTTGCTAGCAATAAAAAATCCTTAATTTATTTTGTATTTTATGTCGTTAATGTGAAACGTTTGTTAGCCGAACGTATAAAAATTGACAACTATCTGTATTTGGTCGCCTCATCAATGCGACAAAAAATATTTATATACATCTGAAAAAATTAAACATATAAATACGATTGATAAAATTTATTTACTCTCCAAGTATTTCTATCAGGAAATGTACATGATAAAAGCACTAAACAGATAAAACTTTCCCCATAAAGCCAAATGGATGTTAGTGAAGTTTATTTTATAAGCAGTTTGTAATACAACCTTTTTTAAGCCTTGCTTCAAGATATTCCGAAAGTTTTTTCACTTTACCAACGATTTATAAAGCTCTGTTTACTGAAAGATGAAAAAAATAAAAGCTCACTCATTCTCCATCTAAAATTTATATTCTATAAAGAATACTTATTTGAAAAAATGTCGTTACAGTAAACGAATAAACCTTAACCACAGTCGTACTTCTTTATAATCTTTGCCTTTTTTTGCAATTAGAGTAAATTACCACTGTTTGGCAATTACAATAACCCTCGTCATTTATCAGTCAGTTGTATTGTTCACAGAAAATTTCGTATACGTTAATCAAACCAATTAAATAGTGCTAAGGACGCATCTAAGACACAAAAGCTCTATGTAATACTGTTTAACCCTCTCTACTCTATGATGTCTAATAAATACGCAAAGCTAATAATAATTTAATTTAGTTTATAAATTTAATCAAAAATCGGTTGATTTATGATATCGACTGTAGGTGTTTGATGGAATTTTAATATCAAATTTGAATTGTTAAAACTTTGAACGATTCCACATGTTTTGCCACTAAAGACCCGGGTTTGCCTTTCAGCGTCTTCAGGCATTCTATCACACGAATGCAACAGAACCGATACACAATAATCTGTTGCATCCGAGTGATAGAATGCCTGAAGATGGCAAAAGGCGGAACCCGAATCCTTAATGACAAAAAGAATAATTGTAATCACGAATCGGGCCATGCTAGATCGATTAGATTATCGAACTTTCAGTGATTTCAGACAATTAGATTAAATTTACTACCATAGATCGGCGTTACTTAAATCAATTTAAGCCATTTTTATTAAAATACTAATACAGAGAAACCGATTTAACGTTTTCCAATGGACCCTGAAAAAATAGCGGTAATTGCGGGAAACGGTTAATGCGAGAAAGCTTCAAATAATAATAAATAAGTAAAATCGTAAAAAATATTTATTTATTAGTTACTTGTACATACTGTATATAAAATTTATTTTTTGAGAACGTCCTTTATGTTCGTTTGCTTCTTTGTTATTTGGCACTTTAATCGGAACAAAGACTTGTTACTAAACTTGTGACTAAAAGTTTGTATGTACAGGAATCATTATTACCATGAATATTAAACAATTCTAAAAACAACACAAACAACTGTAAAATTTGCATTTTACATTTGCATCATAAACAATAATACGCGTGTGGTGGATTTCAACCCAAAAAATAGCACATGCGTCCAATGCGTTATGTCTAATATGTACAGCGGATTCCAGCGTGTCTACACATAGCACCTGCACTCAGCTGTGTCAAACTTGCTTGCCTAGATACGGAAAAATATGCAATAAAAACGGTCAAGCGGGATAATATTTGTGACGGGGCCAAAATATTTGGACGGTTTATCGAGGAAATCGGGAAATCGGGAAACGGTCATTGCGACGGGACTATAAAAAATAAGCGTTCCATCCGGGAAAACGTATTATGCGAAAGCGGTTGATCGAGGTTCCACTGTATATATATATAATATTTAACTTATTCATGCGGTATCAATCGCAAAGAGCAGTTACCTTTTCTATTTCTTAAAATAACTCCAAAATTTAATATAAACTTCAGTATGTATAATATATTCAACGTTACCGCTTGCAAGCCTTACTATGAAGGAATTTTAGTATATTCAGTTGATCTCTTTATAGAACTTTTTCTAGCGTGGTAGCTTCGCAGGAGAATTGAGTTGGAAGGTAAAAACGAGCGCTGAAACTCGATCTCGGAGCATTTTTCAAAACTTTTCACTGAGTAACGTATCTTTTCACAGACATCAGGCCAGATTTTACCGAATCTGTGATCCATCAAGAATGTGAATCCATCACGTCGCTTGTTGAAAGCTTTTTTAGCTATTATTTATATCAATACAAACTATCACAATATTTCTCTCCAACACTCATATTATTTGAGTTATAAAGTAAAAATATCAAATTTTCTAGAACTAAAATACATTGCTATTTTTTCACCGTGTTAAAAATATAAAATTACCTAGTTATATTATATATATATATATATATATATATGTATTTATATATGAAAAATTAAGGTTCCGCCATCTCTAGAACCATAAATAAAACTTTATTTAAGCTCGGCTTTTTCTTACTTAAAATCAAATTTTAATTAATAATTACTTTATATTCTTGACTGCAAATTAGTAGTTATTTAATTTTAAGAGATTCGTCAAATTTCAGTTGTAAACTATTTTATTTTATATTTCGTATGATTTGTTTCATTTTTTTCAAGTTTTTTATCTTCTTCGTAATTGTCAATTCTCATTTAACATAAAAAAAACCTTCACTTTTAAGGTGTAAACTGTCGCCTACTTACAGTGGAAATTCATTATATTTAAATAATGAAAATATATTTCTTAGTACTATCTCCACAATATATTTTCGATCAGGACTGAATTCTCTCTTCACGAGCATTATCAACTGATACAATACCAATCACAAACAAAGCTTATTATACAACATTTTTATTTATTATTATTTTTATGATGTCAGTTAGTGCTGCTCGCGATGAACGGAACCTGTTCTGATCTTAACGTACAGAGTAGTGGAAATAGTAAATTTGTATTGTTAAAGCTTTGTACGATTCCACATGTTTTGTCATTAACGTCCAAAGCCAAGGTCTTCAGGCATTCTATCACATGAATGTAACAAAATTGTCACACAATAAACAGTAAGCACCGTTTATATACAACAGGAAAAAAAATAATTTAAAGCAAGAACCATATGACAACTAAAATAAATTTCAATTTTATTGATGCAATAATAATAACACACAATTACCTTTGATAAAATTTATCATCGATAAATTCTGTTAATGAGTCGTTCATGAAAGGATTTTACAACAAATAATTATCAGCTGTCATTAAAATTAGATTGGGATTTTTTGGCTTAGAAATATTTACTTATTTTAAGTTGCCAAGTAACGATGGCAAGTATTGAACATCAGATGACTCAACATAGGTATTTAATTCATGAGATTGTCGAATCATTGCACTGATCTCACGTAAAGGATATAACAAGGGGAGTTGGGAAGATTGAGTTGATTTTTAAGAATGTCACTGTAATTCGATATCTCTACATAATAACATACATTATATCGAAGTTATATGACAACGTGATTTTGCTTTACTTTTGTACCCTTTCATTCTAATAATATTTTCTTTTATGTTAGAAATTTTCTCAACAAATTCATTACACTCGATAAAAAAATGCGTAAAATAAATTATACATATAGTAAGCAATTCAGTCTTTGAATGATGATATAAAATTCAGTAGGATTTGTTGAAAGATAAGCTAAGGGAGGCATATCCGATGTGTCAAACACAGGCGTACGTATCGGAAACGTCAAGAGATTAATATCAAAATACTGTCGTCGAGTTTATGAAAAAAGAGCTTTTTCGAGACAAACTTTAATAAACCTGTCAAAGCTCAACGTATTGGTACCATTCCAGCGATGTGTTTTATGAAATACTTACAAGCAAATATATTATATATATTTGTGACATTAAGAAAACATGTTGACGACATGTTGCAAAATTTTTGCGGCTATTTTTCATAATATATATTCCACTGACAATTTTCGACCTCACATAATAAAACTCCAGGTCACGTGTAGCAAAACTGTGCACAGTATTCAAAATTGATTTTTTTTCATAATTATATTGTATAATATTAAATGTATTCGTGGTTGATTTGGTGTTAATATTAGCAAGCAACACAATGACACAATACTGAAAAATACTTAATTATTATTTAATTTGCTTTAAAGGTTTTAATTGTCACTTCTCGGTAAAAAGACATGATACAAGTTGCATAAAATAATTCAGAGTTAATAATTTTTATTTTTTAAATTTCCCACTCGTTAATCTTACTAATGAGTGATTTACGATTTTTCTTGTCTCTGAATAGATTATTGATCTCTTTTAATTTTATTTGCAAATTATTAACTTCAGATTAAAAAAAAAACATTTTTCAACTAATTTACTTCATTTGAATGTATATGGAATAATTTCTTGTAAATTGTTCTCTTAGTTCTTGAAGCATTGGTTTTGTTAACCTGCTAATTACAAAATCATTTTTTTATATATAGGCTTGTTTATAATTACTATTCTATTTTGATAAAGCTCGTGATGGACAAAACCGATCCAGTAAAAAATTTTGAAAAATCCAATGATTATTATCAAACTAAATTATTCAACAGTTACATCTTTTTTTTACGTTAAAATCGATTAGTGAAAGGTTCAACATATCGTAAATTTTTTTTTATTAAAAAACGATTCATAAAATTTTACCAATTAAAACACATTTTTTTTCTTATTTCATAATATATTTTATGATCAGGACTAGTTTCGCTCATCACGAGAATTTTTAACTGAAATTTAAAAAAAAATCTACTAAGCCAATGGTTCAAAAACTAAGAAAACAATTTGTAGACCAACATAGATTCTAATGGAGTTAATAAATTAAAAAAAGGAATAATAAAAAATCTCTTATTAATTATATGCGCACAAAATAACGACAAATCAATAATCCGTTTAGAATCCAGAAACAATCGTGAAAAACTCATTAGCAAGAATAGCGAGTTCACGATAATAAATTTAGTTCGCTGAAAGACGAAACGCACGTCGTGAATGACACAAATAACTAACAGCAACTAGTTTAAACCATTCAAATTTGATAATGAAATTCTATAGAACACGCTCAGCCAATATAACACTATCAACTCCGGCCAAAATTTTGCAAATCAAGCCCTGTTTCCGACCAAATTTGAACAAATAACATTTTTCATAAGTGTTTACTAAGCATGGTATAATTGTAGTAATTACTCTGAAAATCAAATGATTCTTCCTGATATGGTTTCGAACATTATAATTTTTAGCTTTAGTCAGATAAAATTGCCAACATTTTTTCGGGTGAAGAACCAAACGACACTGAAACTCAGCTATTTTTTTACTTTGCAAACACTTTGCTATTCTTACAGGAGGTATTTTTTCTGATAACGGTATAGGTATCAGAACAGAATTTGCCATATTCCACGACAAACTGATTTTTGAATCTTGCAAAATTCTTTCTAGGAGTGGACTTGGTGCCACTGTTATGTTTGAATGATAGTATTGTGTATTGCACGTTCAGATCGTTCAACCAATACGTTTATGGGCGGTAACACCTATTAGATGACTTATTGAAAATGTTAAGTCTTGAATATAAAAAAAAACCCAGAATTAATCTGTGAAATATGTTACATTGATTGATATTGTTAATATGTCTGTTTTTGAAGAGCTGGTCTATCACATCGAAACACGGCTCCTGGAGGCGTTGGATTCTGTATCACGTGAAAACACGGCTCCGGAATTCGACGTGTTAAGATAGAGAAAAATCTATACTGCGGCATTCGAGTGCAAAGGGTTTACATTATTTCGCTTATACACCAAAAAAACTGAAATTATTTGAGTAATAAAAGCTTGTTCATGATGTTGTAATAAACGATTTATAATTGCCGCAAAAAATTCGCACAAAAAATGTAGACAACTTTTTCAAAGCTTGATAAAAACTCCGCTTAATAAAATATTTCTAATTTCATTCAAGCGGATTGTTTTTTTTTGTTTTTTTGTTTCTTGTTTCTTCTTTATTATCTTCAGTGCCGTGAAATGCGTAAAAAATTACGACGCCATTAATCCAAGTTTGAAACATGTTTTGGATTAAATGTACCATAGCTTTAGTGATTTATTCCCAGAATAATAGACATCGAGCGATATTTATTATTTGCAACAACTTTACAAACTTTCAAAGATTCGACCCATATATATTAGCTTAATGGACAAAGAAGTGTTTACTTATATTAATATGTGTGCTTTTTTACAACATTATATTACATTTAATATGACCCTTTTGAACTTGAACAACATTTTAAAAGCATTTATATTTTCAAATTTGCATTGTCGAAACTTTGTACGATTCCACATGTCATCATCAGACTGATGTTAGTTCTGTTGCACCCGTGTGATAGAATGCCTGAAGATGTCGAAAGGTGAAACCCGAATCGTTAGTGACAAAATATATGTAATCGTACGAAGTTGTAACAATTCAAATTTGATATGGAAATTTCATCAAACACATACAGTTGAAACCACAAATTGTTTATATTTTCACAGTTTTGTCTGATTATTTAAGCATTTTCAGCTGATACTTCGTTTTATTTTTTCAGGGTCTGTTCTGTCGAACTAATGGCAATACAGATAGTTTAATAAATACATGTCAAATTTTAAATCTTTGAACTCTGTACAATTCCACATATTTGTCACCAACGACCCAAATTCCACCTTCCGGCATCTTCAATCAAAACATCTGGAATATTGTAAAATTTCAATATTTTTAATTCGATATTGATATTCCTTAAAGCACATTCAGTCGCTATATCATACATATACAAGAAATGATTGGCTAACGACCATAATCTTTTCCAGATATGTTTGATATCTGAATTGTTCGTTAACCGATCAACTGAGCTTAACAGATGGATTTGCAAAATGGTTTTAGTTCGTTATCCGAATATGTGTACATTGTCCGAATTCAAAAATATTTCGTGATAGTGTTCATTGTCTGATATATATATTTATTAACCGATCATCCATTGTATATATTTCTCAAAAGATTTCTATTTGAAAGCATAGAATTATCACTTGTGTTTTATTCACTCCTCTGATTCGACCCTTAACAAAAGAACACAGCAAGAGTAATGAACTCACGACTTCTATAGCCACCTTTTTCTCATATCGATTTTTTGTTTGTATCTTTTAAGCTATCAACAGAATCTGTTGTATATAAAGAAAAATATTCAGTAATAAGAAAGAATAAATTAGATAGATAATGAGCAGTAGTTACCTTATTATATAATCAAAGCTCTATTTTAGCTCTATCGAATTGGAAGGAGACAAGCGTTGTTTTTATTTCAAGCTTAATTCAAAGGAATAAAGCTTGGAATAAAAACAATTTTTTCAACCTAAACACAAGATGATGTTTTGCCACCACCGAATGGAGACTCTGACAAAATTTAACTTTTTCATCGCCACTGCAAGCCTGGTAGAAATAAAAACAAATATTCACATCCTTGCTTTTGACCACAAATATATAAATCCATTACAATAAAGTTAGCATTTTATCTTGAAAGACAAAGAGTTATACTGGAGCTTTTTTTAAATTTTATCTCTATGTATTTTCCCTCACTAACAAACAATGCAGGTTTCGTCGTTCCTACAAATTTCTTTAAAATTTCATTGTATCTATTACACTCTACAATAAAACGACGTGTATAAAGAAAATGAATAGTTTTTCTTTTCATTGATCGTACATAAAACTTTTGATCGTTTGTCTTTTCTAGTCGAACCCCAAATTATTTTTTCCAGTGTGTCATATAACGACCATCCATGTAAGCTTTTGATGAGAGATTTTTATTCTTGTCCGCTTTATGATCGGAGATTTACATTTTAATGACCGTCCGCTTTAGTTCTTTCACATCAAACAGGCAATCCTGTAAAACATTAACCCTAAAGCGGCTCGTAAACGCAAAAAAACTGCACACGGTATATAACATAGCAATGCCGAAACCATTATCCAACAATACTATTGACCTTTGAATTGTTAAAAATTCGTACGATTCCACATGTTTTGTTACTTACGACACAAGTTTCGCATTTGGACATCTTCGTGCATTCTATCACACTCATGCATTTAAACTGAGGTTCAGTTTACGTCAATTCTGTTGCATCAATGTGATTGTATATTATTATTTATTATTAGTGTCATACGTTTGCAGTGTTAATTAAACTCAACTTTCAACATCCAACATTATATATCACCATAATAACGTCAACGTAAATGACAGCCAGTTCCGTCGCATATGTCTGATTGAATGCTTGAAGATACTTAATGGCAAAATCTACGTCGTTAGTGACAAAACATATGGAATCGTACAAAGTTTCAACAGTTCATGTTTGATATTGCAATTTCATTAAGCACTTTCATTCGATATCATAAAGTACTGCTATTGACAGCATAATTTACTTATGAACCCATGAAGCCTGATGCGCCAGACATGAACACTCAAATCTTAATAATCCAAAATACACAATCCCGGCATGTGAAAATGAATTTTCTTGCGTACTATATATGCATACGTGTATTTGTGTGTGCTTTTGTATGCATATGTATCCGTGTATGGGTATAGTTTGTGGTGATATAAATATAATGCGTGTGGTGTCCACGTGGACAGAAAAATTACACAACAAAAAAATCAATACATTGGGGATGAAGGAGACTTGAAAAGCTCTGCTCTAACCTAAGCTCTGATGCTAACGTGCCGTACATCTTAATGCTACATCAATTTGATATAAAAAAAATACTAATGTGTATATGTATACATTTTTAACCGTCAAATTATACTGTTTATGGTGATTATTTGTACAGTTAAAAGTATTTATGTAATATAACAAAGCTGACGTGCTTATTGTTATATTTTTTTATTAATTGAATTGAAAAATATATGTAAATAAACGATAAAGATGAGATGAGATTAATATCCAAAAAATAATCACTGCCGGCGAGTATGCCAATAAACTTTTCATATAATAACATTAATAACACGATTAACAAATATATGATATCGACAGGAGGCACTTGACAGAATTTCATTATAAAATTTACAATTAACAAACATTTAATACGCTATATGGAATATACATTATTACAATTTAAAAAAATATTTTGGATTTGTTATAAAAAATTGTTGAAATACCACCATTTCGAAGTCATAGTCATCTTATTTTTTTTATTTAAATCGTATATAAATATTTTAAGTAGGATTCAAGTAGTTAATTGTATTAATTCACAGGTTGTACTATCAATATTATTTTAATGTAGATATCCTTCATTGAAAAGTAATTTCTAGCAGCTTTGAGTATCTGATTACAAAGTACCACCGAATTTATTAAAAACATTCTCATATTCATCTAATATAATAAACAGAAACTCAAAACTCCATTAGCTTACAAAATAAACATTTCAACCACTCATGAAAGATCTTCTTAATTGACTAAGAAAGATTAACTTAATTATTCACATTTCAAATGTATAATATTTCTCCGCATGTACGTTTTCTTCACGGGGATGAAATAAGAGGTTTCTGTCACAGCTTTTGCGATGTTAGAAGGTAGTAAATTTATTAGGATGTGAAATCAGGTCAAGAAAATCGATGCCTCAAATAATGTGTATCTCACGTAATACATCCTGGGATGTTTTATCTTAAGGGTAGCAATTCAGCTTTTGATTTAGTGAAAAGAGCTTTTTATTATTTGAATTATAGCTTTGACATTGGTATAAGCGCTTTATTTATTTGAACACTTTTCGTAATAATCCATGCAGCAAAATCAATTTATCTACATTAGATAATGCATTATAAAATATACTTTAAAGTATATATGTTTGTAATATATTTGTGCTTTGGATGTCAAAGTAGTCTAACGGTGAATTCAACAAATTTATTCTGGCAATATTTTATATTTATTTTCGTTAGAAATTTTATTCATGAATGTTTTATATGAACTTTTCTCAACATTATAATACGATTTGTATCTTCAAATACGATACTATTTTCACGGAGCTAGAATTCATTTTTTATAATTGAATTGGTTTCATCATAAAATCTGTATATTTATTTAGTAAATACATGTTACTAAAAATTACGAATTATATGTTTATTGCTTTTGCAACGTCAAAATATGTAAACATTTAATGTTGAAAATAAAAGAAAGCCAACAATGCAAGCTTATGAAAAATCTACTTTAAAACATTAAAACATAGTATTCGCCTGAAGTTGTTTTCGTCCACATGGAATATGTTGACATCCGAAGTAATACTGTTAAACATTATCATGCTTATCCGCCAATTAGTGGTAGTTAACATTCAAAAAGTGATTTTGGATAATTTATTTGTTTTCGTTCTATTTCAATAAAGAAAAAGCCTTACATAATAGCTCCACAAAAATTCTGTACAAATTTCGACAGTTATTTTGCATTTTATCATCATCAAAAGTGTGCTTTAAATCTTATAAAACTCGAGATGACACAACAGAAATACAATAGATATTTTCATACATTGTAAGATTGTTTGCGTTTTTTTTATTATTATTTTTATGATGTTATTTATTTCACAATATTTTGCAAGAAATAAAATTTGTCCATATTCATTTGTTTTAAAATAAATTTTTCATTCCTACAGATTTATAGATCACGGAGAAATACGACTTTTAATTAATTTTCCCACAAAAGATATTTGAAAGTTTTTTATAGTAAGGAGATATTGAATACTCGATCAAGATCGTTACATCTTTTAGATGTGCTTCTTTTATTGGCAACACGAGCTTTCGCGTGTTTACAAGCTTAAAGCTCAACTGCGTCTGGAAAAAGTATTCAGACATCCAAATAAAAGCTCCATAAGATAAGAAGGCAGAGGAATATATTTTTCTCAAAAGTGACAGAGCACGTGCAACAGAGGGGAGAATTTCCAACCTAAGTTCAATAAAAGAAATGCTTAAGCCACATGTTACGCGAAATGTTATTCGTGATAAAAATTTACCTGCCATAAAACAGAGGTAATTTTCATTTGATATTCTGTGTTCGTTGTACCTTTTTAGCCAAATTGTACATGGTTATGACTTGCGAGAGTATTTGATTTATAGATAATATCAGCGCTTGTCAAACCGTTACTTGAAGTACAGTTGATACAGATTACATATGAAAATTGGAAATCATACAAAATACTAATTCTTAAAAATACATTTATAATATGAAAATATATAAAAGTAAATCATCATTTCATATTTTCCTTTTTTTTCAAAGTAATTTTTTAACTCAATTTTTACACCAGTTCACTTCATTCAGATGTATTTTGTTAGATTTATATTTTTTTAGTTACTAAGCCATTTGTTTTGTTTACCTGATAGCTATTTATTCTAAATGTATATAAATAGCTTTGCTTTAATTTACATTGTATCATAATCTTGATACTATTGTACTATAAAAAAGAAACATTTATTTATTTAAATGTAATTCTAAATTAATCAATTAATTATTTAACCTAGTTTTTGTTACATATTAACACCTTGAAAGTAATGGTAACATATTAATTGAACGGTTGTTTCCTATGTGCATTGACAATTATTAGAGAGCATTAAGCATGAATCTTTTACGAGTTAAAATCTCTTAATTTTCATTTCTTAAAGCAAGTGCATTAAATTTCAATAAAAAACCACTATGGTTAGTTCTAATGTTATAATTTCATACATTTAGATCGGGACCGGTTACGCTCATTGCTAGTATTATCAACTGATAAAATACAAATTAAAATAACACCAAGTTGCATATTGTTAATTTCATTGATATATTTGTATATTGTATGATTCCCTACAAACAATTTTCTCAATTCTTAAACACATTGTTTTGTTATCTTTAGCTAAAACTTTTTATATAAACAACCTAATTTTTATTTTTTTATTGTATCATATAATAATGCTCGCGATGAATGAAATCTGTCGTGATTTTGGAATAAACTTTTCACTGAATGATTTACTTTGAATCTAATCAAGATTTATTAGTATTTAAAATAGGTACCTAGATAATACTTTATGACATTTTACAAACCATCGATTGTTCTATACGATTTAAAAATTTTGATTAAGCTCTACGTAATACAGTTTCAGTAGTTCAATTTGTTTTAGTAGCGTTGCAATGCGTGCCGTGTACTCGTCACTCATGGTATTATAAAAAAATCATCACATTAGGCAAAATCATTTTCGCAATTTTAATGCGTTTATTTTTTAATATTTCAACGCAATCATTCTAACGATACTTAATTTTCTGTTGTAAATTTGTTTAAAAAACATCACATTGTATAATTTATTCTATACACAGTTGAAATGGTGTATCCTTTATTTAGACTGCTTTCTCAATTCAATTTGTAGAATCTGCGAATTCAATCATATTGAGTTATAAATTTCTGTTTTATTCTGCGCAACCATACTCCCTCACGATTTATTCTCCCCGTTCGACCTTTGGATAAACGATTCTGGTCACATCACGTGCATTTGAGGTTATGTCAAACGTTTTAAAAATTTCAATACTTTTTTTTACCCGGAGAATTTCGAGCACACATTTCGTGATGGAGTTATTATTCAGTGTACATATCAAACTTTAACCTTGCTGTGATTTAACTTTAAAGCTACCATCAAATATCCATAAAATTCTTTTATTTAAATAACATTTTTTTATTTTAACAAAAAACATTGCTTAAAGAGAGTTGCAATCATCTTACAACTCGCATTTTGCAGAATGTCATTTATTACTACTGTCTACTTTACAACTAAGCAAATTTACAAATAAAAAAAGTCTTTGACTCCATTATGACATGGTTAAAAAATATCAATGTATTTTGGTTCTACAAAATTAAAAGGTATATAGTTGATAGCTATTTCAGTTTACGACGTCAACAGAACTAGTATCACTATCGGCACTACATCAATAGTTCTTATGAGAGTGTTTACGAAAATAGCTATCAGTTATATACTTTATACGTTTTGTAGCACTAAAGCACATTACTATTTTTTCATCGTATTATAAAGGTCACTTTTAAGGTGTTAACTGTCATTTCTTGGCGTAAAGGCATTTTTTTTTTAATTTTAAATTTTTAAAAGCATTTTTATTTTTTCTACAAAATATTTTATTTTCAAGTCCAGTTTCGTCTATCGTGAGCAATATCAACTGGAATAAAATTTACAAACAAGGTTGTTCATGCAAACATTTACAGGTATACGAAACCAAAGGTTTAATAATAAAATTATAGGTTTAAAATAATTAACAGACAATACATGAATATCTTAGTAAAGTTAAATAGTTTGTAAATAAAATATTAACAACCTCTTAGTAAGAATAATAACTCAAAATCTTATGCGTATAATCTGGTTTTTTTTTATTAAACAACTATCACGAATCACTTTCTGCGAAGTTCGAGTTGTAAAATAATCGCAATTCTCTTCAAGCACTGTTTTTTGTTGTGATGAAAAAAGTATTGCGCAATAATTTTCAATATCAAATTTAAATCATTAAACTTTTATATATCTCCACATGTTTTCGCCTCTTTGTAAAAAAACTGACATACAAGAAATAGTTAGCATCGATCACTATAATTTATTTTATATAAATTCAAAGAGTACAATTTTCTTATTTAAAAAGTTACATTCAAATTTAGTTTAATAATCTATCAATATATATATATACAAGTGTGATATTCTTTTGTTGTTAATTGTTTAATTTATATCAATTTTAATGTTTCGTTTGTTGAGATCTCCTTTTTGTAATTAAGTTAAACACCAATCTTGCTACGGCTGCGTCTTCCACTCCAACACCTTAAAATAAAAACAAAACATTATCATTCAATAAATTAAAATATTTAAAAACAGCTTTTTAAGAACAGTATCAACCATCAAGTTTCAGTTACCAATCAATCGACTGCATTCTTAAAATAGTAAAAAATAATGGATATTTTATGCATAGTTTTAGTACTGTAATATTTCATTGTTAAGTTGTCAATCCAGTAGCCAAGTGATAAGTGATTTTGTGTTTTTTTACATCCACTCCTGTGAGTGAAGCCTTTAAATTCTACAAAACTTTCAAAAACTTTCAAATACAATTACGAAGCAACTTAATCTCTTGCAGAAAAGGCAGGCAATTGAACTTTAAAAATATTTGACATTCTACATAAAAGATGACATCATGGTACTTTCATTCACTCAGTGCTTAATGTCTTAAATTTTATACTATTAATATTGCTTAAGATGATAATGATATATATATGACATAATAAAATTACGAAAATAGTACTAAATATTGTATTTTATTATTTTAATTTTTATTCATTCAAGAAAAACTTTAATAAAATGTTTTAATTGCATATTTACATATATCGACGTATATTGATGGAAATTCAGTGTCAAATTCGAATCTTTGTTACTCTATAAACTTTAACATATTTCGCGATGAAAATATAGCAATGTATTTTGGTTCTCCAAAATTTTAAGATAGCTATTTCGGCTCACACCTTCGGCAGAACATTGCTATTTTTTCACCATGTTATAATAGAGCTATGCCGATTCAATTATTAACATATTTAGTCACTCGCGACCTACGTTTTACCTTTGGGCACCTTTGGCAAATCTTGTACATGTCAGTTTGAGTACATCCGTATAATAGTATTTCTAAAGATGCCAAAAGGCGAAACTCGAGTCTTTGCTGCCAAAACATGTTGAAAATTGCAGAGTTTTAATGATTAAATTTATTAATATTGCTTGTATCTATCAAATATATTGCAAACTATAAACATGTTTTTTATACGACAATCTTATGAGCTCAAAAACGGATATTGATCCAAATTGTCAGAATTTTTTTTATTGATAAATAATTATGCAAAAATACTCTCATCGTACATTTACGTCATATAAAATTTAATTAAACTATCCAACTGCTATCCGGACCGGATATCCGATATCGGTAAAATAAAAAATATTTTACCTGTAAACAAGCAATTTTCGATTTGAAATCGTAAACGCGCGACACGTGATTTGCTACGAGATATATAATTCAATCGGTGATCATCCCATCCCACATTCCCGGTAAATGTAATATACTTAATACCGTGTTTCAGTCCTTAGGGATTATGCTATGACGTCAATTCTGTACCGCCACTTCAAATTATTATATTGTATAACTGTCAATATGTAACTTTATTTAAGCTTGGAATAGCAATTTAGAAATGAGCTTGAAGTACATATTTGAACCGTAAGGAGTTAGATTACTGTTCGCTTAACAAATTTTCATGCTGATTTAATACTTGATATATTATACAATACCTGCTTATCTTGACTTCTATTAATATTTAATATTGATTTTTATAATTTACATTAAACCTGTATTTTTTTCAAAATCAAGCGACAATTCATCAATTCTGTAAAGTAAACAATAATTTTCTTATATAATTTATGACATCGACTGAAGGTGCTTGATGGAACTTCAATATTAAATTTGAATTGTTGCAACTTTGTACGATTCCATATGTCTTATCACAAACGACCCGGGTTTCGCCCTTCGGCATCTTCAGGTATTCCATCGAACGGATGCAACAGAACTGACGTAAAACAAACAGTTAGCATCGCATATATAATATATTAAAATCATTATTAACAGGAATCTACTTACCAATAGGCAAGCAAAAGATTGCAGCTGAAAAGAATGTAACAAAATTAATCCAATAATAATTAATTACTTTCATTAACGATCTTGCTAATGAGTTGTCGTTATTGAAATGGAGTTTTCAACAAATTTAAATCAAGTAATTAAACTACAAATGTGTCTTCCTTTATTTAAAGAATACCTAATATCAAACATCTAGTGAAGAGACTGAGAGATAGTATAAGTAAGTATTTTCCTGTTAATAATGATTTTAATATATCATATATACGATGCTAACTGTTCGTTTTACGTCAGTTCTGTTACGTCCGTGCGATGGAATACCTGAAGATACCGAAGGGCGAAACACGGGTCGTTTGTGATAAGACATATGGAATCGTACAAAGTTGCAACAATTCAAATTTAATAATTTTCTTTATGTGGATACAGAGAAAATAATTTACGTTCCAAAAAAGTGGTTTAGTTTGAAATATCGCCATTTTAATACAAATGTGACATAAAGTGCAAAAAACCTATTTTGAGATCATAGTGTTAATTCAATTCTGCAAATTAAACATGAATTTTAAAACACTGTATATTTTTAAAAAAATCTATCTAATTTTAAAACAATATTTCACAAATTCATATTTTTCTGTAAACTCAAAGCATTTAAACTTCATTTTTAATGTGACAACTGTCACTTCTTCATGAAAAATCATGAAACATTAAATACTTTTAAGGTCTGTCACTTCTTGATGGAAAGGCATGATATTTAAAATAATAAAAACATGTTTTTCGGTTTTATTTTCAAACTATATTTTATAATCAGGGCCGGTTTCGCTCATCGCAAACAATATAAAATGATGATTGATTGAATTGGCATTCACTTGGTAGAACTCCATTATAACACGGTAAAAAAAATAGCCATTTTATTAACATTTAGTTGATAGCTATTTCGGCTCACATCATCGTCAGAACTATGCTTAAACTAACATTTGCTTATCTATATATGGCTGTGTAGAAAAGGTACACAATACATCCTCTCTCCCGTTCCAACGACCTAGCAAAATGTGAATCTGTTTTTTTACCGTTGAATGATCTTACATGTTACTCAGCTCGATAAGGATCTTGGATAAGGAACATGCAACATTATTCAACAGTTACAAAACAGATAAATAAATAACAGTAATATTTACTTTTAAGCCGCATAATTCACAACAAACAAAAATTAAAAATTAAAAATTATGAAACTTAACTTTAAGTACAATAATCTTCAACTAGTATGTTTGAATTATCATATTTTTGCTATCAGTGGCATTGGAATCAATGATAATTTTATTGATTATTTCTGACAAAATGACTCAGGGTATATCACGGATGGGGTATTTTAACAAGAACTTTAATTAAACTTCTGTTATTTTTATATTAATTATAAATATAACTGTGTATTATATTAATGCTTTCATATCAAAAAATAATCGATCGTACCGCCACTGGAATACGCCAACCTTGATATATATTCGTTTTCCAGTAAGCTAATGATAAAATTTAATCTAGAAATGTAAATCACGCGAGTTACTTGTAAGCATTGAAAGCATTTGTAATCCACTTGAGAACGTGTTTCTGGAATATTTAAATGCGCCCGCATACCTGATCTTTGGAATTCTCCCCAGATGCAAAATCTTTAATTAAAGGCAAAGTAACCCAACCGAACACGTACGTAACATTGTGCCCGAAGCATACATATAAATCTCAAGATGCTATATAGCAGATGAAAATATATGATGTAGTGGCAACACTCAACATTTAAAATAGATTACACCGATCACATCACTAATATATTTCAGTTTGTTTTAGAGAAGCATTTTGAGACAATTTTGAGACAATCTATTTAGGTACAAAATTAGTTTTCCCACTTTCGTTTATTAACGACTGCCTCATATAACGCAATACTGATAAAAAGAAAATCATTTTCCCTTTATTTTTTGTCTCAATGCAGAGCTACACAGTACCGATATTTAAGCCATTTTTCTTAAAAAAGTTTTAATAAAAAGTAAAAAAAAAAACATATGTGCTGGCTTATCAACTAGTACCGATTTGAATAAATAAACATTGAAAATATCACAATTGACCAAGAAACAACAACCATAATTTTAAGTTCAAATTTTATTTCGACGATATATACCATTTTGAACGAATTCTTATGACACATACGCAGACAGATACGTGTAACTTTTTTTTTATATATCACACAAAACAATATATAAAATAAATAATTAATTAATTTATGATATCTACTGAAGGTGCTTGATGGAACTTCAATATTAAATTTTAATATTCAAATTTAAATAATTAATTCTTGAATTATTTCTCCAACGAAAAAAATACGCAAAGAAAATGTTTTTTTTTTGTTGATAAAATTCAAAGTAAATAAGATTTGTTTTACATTCTTTCTCTTGTCCGTATTGTGTGGAATGACAATGTATGAAAACATTGAAACAAATACATACCCAGGGACTGGAAAATTGAAATGTTGCCATGCTGTGGCGGGTCGAGTGTCCCTAGGGCAATCTGCCCAATCGCACCAATGATTTTTTTAGTGGGCAACTCTTTTTCAGCAATCTCATTGCTCTCCACGTAGACAGAACCTCGTTTGTAGACCTCGTCCGATATCTGCTGCCCGACCCCTACTCCGATGGCTGTAAAAATAATATAATACAATTCATTATTAATGTTAATGTAATTTAATCATTTTTGTTACTATTTAATCATCGGGGACCTAAATCAACTTTATTGTAGTTAGGCCATAAAATAATATACTTCATATTAAAATATAACACCATACTGATTTAATGGAAATTTAAAACGATCATTTCGCACCTTTTAAAATTCACTTCTTATCGTCTCTTATTACAGAAATTAATTTAAAAAACTTCGTTGTATCCAGCTTATACCAAATTGTGTGCCGTTGCACATAGGTATGTAAAAAAAATCTTAACGTGTGTCTCAAAGGAAGAAGTTTAAAAACCGTTGATTTTCAACAATATTTATTCATTAATTTCACGTCAGTTTTAACTAAGTCCTTCCTAAAATCTTTTTACCACCTTCATACATATTCATATGTTCACACTCCTTTACAAATGATTGCCTTGAAGTAAAAAAGTTTGGCAGACACACCACTACACTATTTTTTGTCATAATTAAATTTAAATGATAAAAAATCACCCCTCTACACTTTTCAGAGTAAAAAGCTCCGCTTCAGTTCCATCGAAATTAACATTGATTTATTTGCATAAAATAATCATATAACCACTGTGATACAAATCAACGGTTATAGGATAGAAGCTTTGGAAAGTTGACTGCAGAAAACAATATTTTTAACCTTTTATGAATTTACTCGAGGATCAAAGTTGTAGACCATCTGTGTCAAAAAATTGTTAAACAAATTATTGCTTAAAGTTGTTTTAAAATTAAACAACGCAATAAGTTATTTGAACAGTTGTTAATCTATGATATATAACTTTTAAAAAGTGTCTGAAGCCGTAGTGGCTTGTTGTAAGTAGCAGGGTAAACGTGCTGTTGTTTTAATAAAATTTAATGTTTTTTGGACAGTTTTCATTATTTGGTAATTATTTATATATTTTTTTTGTCTATAAGTGTATTACTGTGCAACTTTATATCGAGACAACTACGTTTATTGAGCACCTACTCATATACTTTCAAATACACATCACGACAGACTTTTTTTTAACAATTTGAATTATTTTGAACATTTCACATCATAAAACATTCACTGAAAGGTGTGCTTCTATGCGATGGGTTGTTTTTCAAGTCGTAAATATCTCACGTACCGAATGCTATTCATTAAATCAATAATTTAGACAATTCAGAACGCCTGAGTTTGGAAGATTTGTGTTATGGTGGCGGCTGATTTTATCAATAAGTCAGGGTTATCTTCATCGCCAAGGCAATTTAACATTTGATTGTAATTTACAGCACAACCTTTTCTACCCTCTCAGTGATGGGAATATACATGTATACTAATAATATTAAAGAGGTGACCGATACAAAAGAGGTACAATTGGATAGCAAGGCAACGTTCATCTATTGTACTATAAACAGCCTCATTTATACAGAGTTGGGTATGGAAACGTTATTAGTTAGTCAAATTGTAAACGATATTTTCAGGTCTAGTAATAAAACAAAATTCTGTTCAATGCGAAACAGGAAAATAGATTTAAATCAATTCACTGTCAAGAAGATAAATTATCCAGAAATAAATAAAAAAACATTTTTAAAAATTGGCATATTTTCAAATTACATGGAGGGAAAACACCTCTGCTATTTTTTCTCATTTCACCTCATCCAGGAATTTAATTTATTTAAATTAAAATCATTTGTTAAAATCAATTTTGTCAAAAAAAATCACAAAAATAAAACACAACAAAGGGAGATTTCATATTTAACTTTCACCCCCGTGAGCTTTTTGCAATAGCCATAACTCGGGCATTTTTTCACGTAATTTTTGCGCTATCATCAACCGTCATATAATAGCCATAAAAATTTCTGTCAAACTTGTAAAAACTTTATTAAAAATATTTTAAATTTTATTATCATTGCTTAAAAAAACAACAAAATAAATTTGACCTTGCCCAAGCAGGACGGATAAAAAACCGGATTGTACTTGTGAACACAACCATCAGAATCTTAATCACGTATTATGAGACTGTCCCAAGATGAATGACGAACAAGCAACCGCTTGCTGTATTCCGTCCTCATACTGGCCCAACTGACCACGCTGATTTATTATCAACCAAGGCCAACTTTAAGGCATTCAATAAATTTGCAAAATCATACGGGGGACGAGCTATTCTCGTTTCATCTTTAGATTCAACGGGGAGAAAATTAAGCTTTTCAGTTCACAGATACACAGGATACTAAATATCACGTAAGTGGCTGAGCAAATAAAATTTTCTTTTTTTTCTTCTCTTTTAAGCACAATAATGCAAGGCCGAATCATCGGTCTGAGCAACTCTATATCGAGCCAAAAAAGTGAGAAGTAGAATCGATTTTTTATCACTATTGCGTAATGAAAGGCGGCCGTATAACAGTACCTGCATACACATAATGAACGGAGGTAGAACAATGGACTTATAAACATTTTTTATTCTTATGTTTAAATTTAGAAAAAAATCTACACATGATCTAAATTTGCATTTCTGGCAACAACCAATACATTTAACAATACTTGAGATCAGATATTCAACTAGATTAGTTGATAATACTCACGATGATGATCATTAAATATATTGTGGAAATATAATTTAAAATATTGTTTTTATTATTTAAAATATCATGCATTTCCATCATAAAGTTACAATAAAAACCTTAAAAAAATATTTTATTAGAATGCTATTGGAATCAGCTTATTATTTTTAGCCAAAACGCAAAATTCAACTATGAAATGTAAATTTTTACATAATAATTCTGGCAAACGTATTCATCCATTATGTTATTCAAATTACAATTTGATATCCCGAATGAGATTTAATTTTATGTTCATATTTTGAAGAGTATAAACATAAATCAATGTTATCCGACCGCAAAATGTATATTTTACTGGTGAAAAATAATACAACTTACAATTTAGATAGAAAACGTGAAAATGATCATGTATATTTTCATGAAACTACATTACAAAAGCTCTCGAATGTCACATTTTACAGCCAAATGATTTCCATGAAATTCCTTTGAGCAATACGAAAAAATCTTTCAGTATATATTATATATGCGAATTGAATAAATACTAATTCAATCAACTTACATTCATTTTTCAATTTAATTGAAGCCGTAGAATGATTACTTTTTTTCTTTCATGTTCGTTCCTATTCCTCGAACATGAGCTTTTTATATAGCGTTTGTACTAGAGTCAGCGTTTTAAGCTTCGTTCTTAAAGAAAATAAAAAATGAAGGATATGGTTACGAAGGTACTTTAAGTGAAATTATTACTGCCTTACGATCCATTTTAGAAGGTAAATTATAGGTATGCTTTTTGAATAAGTATAAAATAAATACTCTTTGTTATGTTGAAAAACATAATAATTTCCTCTACGTTACTCAATATCATTTCGAGATGGAAAACAAGACATACAGCCATGGTCTCAAACCTAATTGATTAAAGACATTGAACGTTGCAAAAATCATTAAACTAAGCAGTGAATGGTTTACCTAAACATTTGTATACGGTTGTTGATAGCTATTTCAGCTTTCCGATCGTCATAACTAGGATTATAATAAATTAAATGACAGCTTTATACACTGTTTCGGAATAAATAAACAATAACAGTTATAAGTAGTATAATTCTAGTATACGTGAGACCGTCTCTTATTAAGATTTACAGTATTTACTCATCACATTTGCTTTACTAATTACTCAATTTCAATTCACTTATTGTATATATTTATATTAAAAAATATTACATTTTGGACTTGATTGTTATAATAAAACATCTCACAACACAATAACATATGTTATTTTTACTTTACATTTAATTATTAGTTTAAATTTACTTCAATACCTATGAACAACCATATGCAATAAGTTTCTAGAGTTTAGTAATTAGATAACATTATATTATTATAATCAAGTTCTTCCACGTAAATACCGAATCAATAAATTGTCTCAAATTGAAGTGGTCAAAAATGTGAATTTAAGTTCTTTATATATCGGTATTTGAAAGCAAGCCAATTTGATCACAATGATAAAGATTTTTCCGCTAGAGCACAAATAACGATAAACAAAACTGTTAAAAAAGATATATTTGATCTAATATATTTCCAATAATAAGTCGTTTGTCATATTATTGGAAATTCCACTCTTCATACTAGTTTTTGTTACCTGAGTTAGCAGCTAGCAACTGTTTACATTGTTAAAGTGCAAAACTATTTGAGCGCAGTACAATGTTTATCTATCTATTGAAAATACCGTCGTCGGCAAATACACACAATTGTATGAACAGCAGTTTAAGAAAATCGATACTGAAACCCATAAATTTTAACAGTGTACTGTTGAATTAATGAAAAATGAAAACTCAATATCAAAAAATACAATTAGCAATTAAGCTTTTGACAAGAGTCACATAGTAACATAATTTTGTGTTTATGTTGTAAAATCATGAAATGGTTTTTAATAGTTGTTTAAACTGTTTTAGAGACGGGTTCTAATTTCAACTTTCAATTTTAGTTTTATGATTTTGTGTTTAATTCTATTTGTTTTGTCAATCACGACCGGGTTTAGCCTTCGGACATATTCAGGTATTATATTACATGCATGCATTAGAACTGACACATTAGAGGGCTTGCATCGGTTATATACAAGCGGAATAACACAGGAACATATAATATATAGACCCTAAGGCTAAGAGCTTACTTATTACACATCTGAAATAACATTTACAACTTTTGATTTCATTATAATGGCTTTCACTATTGTATGATAATAATAAAAACAATAAAAAGTTTTCACAATAAACAATAATCAACTACCATTAAAATATAATTGGGAAATATGATAGTTAGAGTGGTTGACGTATTTTAAATTGGTGGGTTATGGTTGAATAAAATATCAGGTAACGTAGACTAAGAATTCAATTTTTCAGAATAATAAAGGTTAAATTGATTGTTAAATATAAAGATTGATTTCAATTGAGGTCTGTTTATTTCCAAATTTTCTTCTAAAAATTGTGTATGATCCCCCGTTTTTTGATATACTAATAAACTCCTTTAAATGAGCGGTTTTACGATTATACATATAAACCAATAAAGCCGTATACTTGGGTGACAAAACATATTAACAGTTAAAATTTGATATTGAAAATACACCAAGCACATACTAAATTGTTATCGTAAATTAATATGTTTACTTTTAAATTGTTACAACTTTGTACGATTCCACATGTTTTTTCACTAATGACC
Source organism: Himalopsyche japonica (assembly GCA_028555115.1). Classification (NCBI taxonomy): domain Eukaryota; kingdom Metazoa; phylum Arthropoda; class Insecta; order Trichoptera; family Rhyacophilidae; genus Himalopsyche; species Himalopsyche japonica. The sequence goes on along the minus strand of JAHFWJ010000097.1, from coordinate 58,640 downwards.
CGGGTTTCGCCTCTCGGCATCTTAATGTATTCTATCACACGGATGCAACAGAACTGACTCAGTTGAACTGACTCTGAGCAGTCAGTTATGTTGCATCCGTGTGATAGAATACGTGAAGATGCCGAGAGGCAAAACCCGTGTCGTAGTGACAAAACATGTGGAATCGTACAAAGTTGTAGCAATTCAAATTTGATATTGAAATTCCATCAATTACCTTCAGTCAATATCATAAATCATATTACATAATATATATATATATACTTTAAAACTGTATATTTTTAATCACTTAAAAATAATAAAACTTAATTAATGACTTTCGTCTCATCCGATTGATAGATGAATCGATTTAGGCAACATTAACATCAATTCTTTCAAAGGCAATAATGGAATTGCTTGACCTTCATTTAAAATATATATAAACGTGTCACATTTCTTGGACAAATATGTTCAGCAAAAGTAAACGATACTCGTTCACTAGTGTTAACCACTCGAATAAATTCTTCAAATAATAATTTCAACATTTACTATCAGAAGTTTCATTTATTTCGCTCATTTTTTTAACTGATTCTATCAACTTTCTACTCTTCACAATACTCCGATTGCAATACAAAACAGATTATCTACCACTAAAGTGTCGTGACGTACATATCTAACCGACTACACCGAGTTGAACGTGCATACGAGTCGAATTTATTATAGATAAAATCTATTATACGCTCTCAAATAAATCGACAGAATCCTCGAGCGTATTTTCGTATGCGATAGCAAAGTAATATTTTCGTCGAATAATATAGCCATAAATCCATATTGTGGATCATTTAAACTTTACTGCACACATAAAATGAAGACGGCGGTGCGGTCGCAGATATTGCGATCAAAATAAACGGCCACGAATCTCGAGACACATTTAAATGTGGTATAAAAAATATCGATGCAAGACTTTTGCATGCGAATTGCATTTGAAATATAAAAATAAAAAAAGGATTTTTAAAGATCTAATTTGTAAATGCACAACGAATTCAAACGTATTTTTTGTGTTTTTAAACTTTAAAAAATTAAGCATATCATTTTTTGTAATATATATTAATCAGCACGGGTCGACAGTCAAAAATTAGCGATGATCAGTGGATAATGCTCGCAAAAAGCGAAACCGGTCCTGATTATTAAAATATTATGTAAATAAAACTTCACAATATATTTTTATTATTAAAATTATGCTTTTTTGAGGAATAAAAATCTGTTGATAATGCTCGAAATGAAGCAAACCGGTCCTTATCATAAAATATATTGTGGAAACAGTACTAAAAAATTGCGAAAACACTACTGATTATATAAATCTATTTTGGAAATAGTAATATACAATATATATAATTTAATCATACATATTTTAAAAAATAAAAACACATTTTTTAGTACTTATTTCCACGATTTATTTTTTGATACGGACCGGTTTCACTCTATAAGTCCATATCATGATATTATCAGTTGACAATGCTCGCGATGACCGAAACCAATCCGTACAAAAATATATTGTGAAAATAAGTCCAAAAAATGTGTATTTATCATTTAAAATATCATGCCTTTCCATAAAGAAGTGTCACTTAACACCTAAAAAGTGATTAATCATACATATGTAAGGAACAAAAAAAATGTCGATAGTGCTCGCGATGAGCAAAACCGGTCCTGATCATAAAATATATTGTGTAAATAGTATTAAATTGTGTTTTTTACTAACAATTAACACATCAAAGGTGATTTAAAAAATGATTTTAAATTTCTGCAAACGACGAAACAGGATATATTCAACAAAAACTATGATAAGCGGTAATACATACGACGGGACCAAAATATTTAGACGATACATCGAGAGAATCGATAAATCAGGGGCCGATGAATCGATAAATTATTTAGTACCATAGGACCGTACAGAGTTACTCTGTACCACATTACCGTACAGAGTAAAAACAAATGTAAACTAAATGAAGACTCGAATTGTTTTTTTTTTGCATTCCATTAATAATGTGCAGTGGCATAAACTTAATTTAATGTCGTTTTACAGTTGCAACTTGCAACTTTATTCATATTTCTACTACACAATGCACTCACATCTTTTGTCATTTTTAAATTACTTGCTGAAAACTCAACGCCATTTTAAACAAACGAGTAACGCAAAGTTGTGCGGTTGTTCGTTTTTTTTTTTGTTATTAGTCATTCAAACTTACGATTCATGAAAGTTTCATTCGGAACGCTTTTAATATTGCAGAAATTCGCCAGCTTTTGAGAATTATTACTGAAATTGTTAAATATTCATAAAAACTTTGTACAATATACATTTGAATTGATATTCTACGGAATTTAATATTCATTGAAATAACGAAATGGTAAAAGTTTATTGAGAATGACCTAAAAATATTACCTTTTAAATGAAGAAAAATCCAGTCTTCCTATGATGAGAATTCACTACTGATCTCGAAAAAGAGTAATACTTGTAGAATTCTAAATGATAGCGATGATGAATAAATGGTACATTATTTTTTTAAAACTTCTTTCAATAAATATGTAAAAATACATAATTATATTATATACACTCTCTTCGATAATTTTTTGGGATGCAAACCCTAATTTTTTTATGAACTTCAAACCTTTTATAAAACGTATTTGTATTAAGCGACGTTTTGGTGAGATCAATTGACAGCGTTATACGAGGTCCGAGTGTAGTTATATATAACATATACTATGATATTTTCAACATTAAAAATGAATACATCTCCTAGTATATTTATTATTTTACTTTTTGATGTTCACAGTGATACTAAGAACTACAATCTACACTTAGTTATAATCTATAATATGTGTAAACTGGCACTTCTTGGTGGAAAGGTTTTATATTATAATATGTTTAAATATTTTTTAAAACATATTTACACCGTCATTTTATTTATTTTTAGCACTGTTTAAATAACACCTTCAGTATATCAAAAAGTAGGTTGCATATTTCTCATTTAAAATGACAAATATACGTTTTACTAATAATTTTCACTAAGGGGATACCAATTAGATGTTCAGTGGTAAACCGTATGTGATTATTCTCATGAAGATAAACAGGTGTCGCTCATTTGAGATACAAACAAAAAAACATTTACTGGGTAATCATTTTTTTTATTTTATTTCAAACAAAAATGTTTTTTCTTTTTAAATGTGACATAACGTCGTGGTGACGAATATGCTACGTATTTAAATTCTGTCACGTTTTCATTTTTTAAAAAGGTCGACTGAATCATACTAAATCGTAGAGATAAGCCTTCGTATAATATATTCATAAATGTAATTGCGGAATGCTTGCTTATACAAAGCACGCGAATAAAATTGTAATCTACAGAAACATTTCGCCGAGAATATTTTGCTCATTTTTTTCGTTAAGTCCTTGCGCGACCGCGTAAGGTTAATGAAAGACATTTAGGCTACTAACAAAAGTGTTTGTACATTTTTTTTTGATATATTATTACAGATGGTTAGTAATGCAACTAATAAGGGCAACCTATCGCTTCTGGGTCGTTATCGTTTAACGCGGAGTTACCCAAACTGTGCGCCGGAATTGTTATATTAGGGCGCCTTGAAATAGGCACTTTTTAAAAGGTAAGTTTTTCAATTTAACGAGAAAATCAAGAGTTTTAAATATTTATTGTAGATATTATTAGAGGTATTTATAATATATATTAGAAATGGAGAAAACTATTACATAGTAAAATAAAGTTTGCCATGAAATAACCAATCTTTTGACTTGGGGCGCCGCAAAAATTTCTGATATTTTAAGAAGGCCGGAAACCGAAAAAGCTTCGAAACTCCTGCATTAACCGATTATCCATTTACCACACATAGAATAAGTAGATTTGTAAGATTGTTTTAGTTCGTAATTCGAATGTATATTTGTTGTCCGAACACAAAATCTTTCGTAATAATGTTCATTGTCCGATTTCTTCGCAGTCCGAACTGTTCGTTAATTGACCACCTAATATAATATATATTGCATATTGATGCGGTCACTGTCAATACGTCAAAAAATAGCTTAAAATAATGCATCGAACAAAATGACATATCAGCAACATAAAATAAATACGGCCTGTAAACCTTGCAAGGTGCACATCAAGCGACAGAAAATCTTGAAAGCTTTGCACATCTGCACACGTTGCCAAATAGGTTGTCATAAATGAAAATATAGCCAATAATTTTAACATACAATAGAAACAATTATTTTAGTCTTTCAAACGATAGTAAAAACTTTCATAGTTACAGCTATTTAAAAAAGCTCTCGGGATGAACTTTTATCTTAAAAAAAGACATGCAAACGGGTTAGTTTCACCTAATTTTAGCGAGAAAGTTTGCAATTTTAATTCGATTAAAAACTCTATCGTGTGTTGAGTTTGAAATTTAATTCTTTCATTTTACATACAATTTCTTTTGGCCTAGATATTTTATTAAGTTACGCGATAAAACACGGTGATATTTTAAGGCCAACTGAATAGTTTATCACAAGTGGCATTATATGCAGGCTTGCAACGTCATGACATTTTGTAGAGCATTTTACCCTCAAGATAAGGGCTATAAAACTGTTAAGGGGCAAAAGCCCACGAGGGCGAAAGGGCTTTGCCATCTGAGATGAAAAATGTAAATAAACGAAAAGAGAAAATGCGCACTTTCGTGAAATGACAAATTGCCCCGGGAAAATGGACGGCAATTTATTCATATTTTCGTAATGAGCACTTCTTTGTCTTGCCACTCGGAAAAGGGTTTCGATCTGTATAATTTGTTTCTCAAGCAATCATATTAATTTTATTTTTTTTTTTTATTATCAAAAATATTTAACTAAAACGAAATGCTATTTATGCTTACGAAATCTATGCTTAATGGGAAACTAAAAAAATATATTTGCTTTAGCAACAACACTATTTTATGATATCGACTGAAGATGCTTGATGAAAAATCAACATCAATTTTTAATTATATAAACATTTTATATCCGTGTGATAAGATGTCTTAATGTGTTTTGAACTCTCTTAATCTTTAAAAGAATATGGTCTAAAACATTTCAGTCCGGAGACATTAGGGGGATTTACTAGTCAGAAAAAATACAATAAATCTTTATTCTTGCCCGTTATAATAAAAAGGTGATTGTTTAGGTTTTTATAAATCTTTGTTTATCTATCCTAATATTTTTCACACTAAAATCGTCGCTTAATAATGCCATACAGTACATGAAATGAAATATTTATTTAATGAAACATTCATTTCAGATTACTGTGAGTATAAACATTATATCACCAATATTAAAATAGATATTTAATAATTTTTAAGGTGTTTAGTGTCACTTCTTGGTAGTAAGGTATAAAATAAGAAAAAAAAACATTTTTAGTACCATTTTTACGATCAGGGCTAGTTTAGCTTATATGATTTTCAAATGATTATGCTTGTGTTGACTAAGCCCGGTCCTGATCAAAAAATATATCATAGGAATAGTAATAAAGTTTTTTTTTATTATTTAAATAGATTTATGTAGATCAGTTTATCTTAAACTGACAGTTGGGGGCATATGTGTATACCCTTGGGCATGAGAAAGTTAAGAATTATCTACCGAAAAATACGTTTAAAATAATGAAATAGTGTAACAAAATTAATTTTACCTGAATACTTATTACAAACTTTTCAGCTTTTGTTTAATTCACGGTAAATAAAGATATTTGATTTTTTTGGTCATATTCAAAATTAAATCAATAAGTAATTTACCATTGATATGTGCGTCGGCCTTGACCCAATCGTCCTGCACGAGCGCCACCTCTGAAGTTGTCGTAGTGACGATGACATCCGCTCCTTGGGCACAGTCCTGCTTCGCTTGGCAAAAAATAAACCTGGCTCCAAGATTCATCGTCTGAAGTTCAGCGATCAGTTCATGGGCACGAGATGGAGTGCGATTCCAAATGCGCACCTAACAGACAAAAAAACCAAGATAATGTATTTTGAACTTTACTGTGTTCCGATCTGAGCGCTGGCTTTGTTACATCTTACGTGAAAAAGAAAACATTTTCGTCATATTATTCGCAGCGGTATAAAATATTTATAATTAAGCTCCACAAAAGCTCTCCCGTTGTTTGTTTACCCTTTCTATCCGCTAAAGCTCGCCCCCTATATGAATAATACAAACTGACTATGGAGTATATCTTGATAGAAATTTATCTGATAAATACATGAGTCAGTCGTATAGAGTAAAGCTAAAATATGTGTGATCAGGACTTGTAAATACCTTATTTCTCATACCATTTTTCATCTATTTTAATTATCTGATTTGCTTGAGCGATAAGGAATTTAGTTTTGCATTCATGCCTTGGAGAACAAATCCATTAATCGATTGTGAATTCCAGACTACTACTCGAGCCGATTTTAACCTCATCGAGTCCGAGTTTTTATTGATTACATAAAAAACTGAATATTATCCAAGTAACGGTTTCTTTTAAAACGGAGCAATAACATAAAATTGAATCAAGCTTATCACATACGATACTAATTACAGTAAAACCTCGATATTTCACACCTACATTTAACGGACAAAAAATCCGGTCAAACGCAAAAACATTTAAAACTTCCTGTTAGTATTATACATCTTTTAATGTGTTAACTGTCACTTCTTGTTGGAAAGGCATGATATTTTAAATAATAAAAACATATTTTTTAGTACTTATTTCCACAATATATTTTTTGATCAGGACCGGTTTCGCTCATCGCGAGCATTATCAACTGATCAATAAGACAGTAAGCTTAGCCGTACACGCTTCATTAATCACTTTTAAGGTGTTAACTGTGATAATGCTCGCGATAAGCGAAACCGGTCCTGATCAAAAAATATATTGTGGAAATAAGTACTAAAAAATGTGTTTTTATTATTTAAAGTATTATACATGCTTAAATTCAAGTGTCGCCGCATGTAAACAATTTTTAGTGCCCATAATAATCACGTCATACATTAAGCACTAGAATTTGAGACAAATCGTTCATATCAGACATTTACACCGATATTAAACAGCAATGTCACTTCACGACGACTGTCCGAAGACAATTAAATAGAATTCAGTTTTTATGAAAAGTGTTTTCAAAAAAAAAGTTTTTTGATTTATACTAAACCTACTTTTATATAACAGACTTTCGGCTTTAACGGAAACTCCTCTCTCTCCAATTAGTCCATTATATCGAGGTTTTACTTTAATTTATTTATAAATAAGTAACAGTAACAACACAGTTACAATAACAGTTATGAATAAAATAAGCAAGACGCAGCACGATTAATATCCAGGACGATTAGACTAGAATTGCTGATTTTATCATTCATTTGGCCTTAGTGTACGAAATATATTGTGGGAAAGGTCGAAAACTATGTATGGATAAACATAAATAACAATGATACTTTATTGAGAGGAATTTTCAACAACGCACATGTAAAAAGCCGATATAGAAATGCTTTGTCTGTCAAAGCTGCATACATTCATTCTGGACCCAGGCATATGATCCAATCGCTACACATTCATTATATTATAATATAAATGTATACAATACATATAAACCTAAAATATTTATATTCTTTCGGTGTAATTATGAAAATCAGATGTGAAGAAATTCAACGAGAAATAGTCAAACCTTTACTGTTTTATTTAATACGAATGTATATTTCCACAAAAGAAATAAAAATGCTGTTTCTGAACTGTTCTACGTTGGATAACGCTTGTAATGTAAAGAAATTCTTTATATTGTAAAATTTTACAAACGAGCCTGAAAGTGACAATTTTTATTTAAATCTCGATATGAAAAATATTTCATTTGTCTCAAAAGAATTTCAAAGGATTTTTTATCTCAGACAAAATAGTTCTACAGAAGAAATGAAATTGGACACCTGAGCAATTCGTTTGGAATGTTTGTCCCAAAGTTTACAAAATATATGTCAAAATATTTTGTCACGCACCTCTCTGACGAAGGTTCCATTAAAAGTTTACAAGAAAGGATTTCGTGCGACACGCATAAAGCAAGAAAACACGATATTTGATCCTTAAATGGAATTGAAACTAATGCTTGAATATTCATATTTATTTTTTTCTGGAGCGCAAAAAATGATAATTAATTATAATCGACTTTTGTTACTCTTCTATGAACTGATCGCTGGTACCCACCAATATTTATTTTTTTCTTTTTCTAGGTAAATAAGGAATTCTTGTGTATATTTTTCCTGATTCATTTTTTTAATATAGTTGAAGTAATATTTTAAAAAATCACTTAGCGAGACTATTATCTCAACGTCCGGAAAAAATCATTAATACCGAAGACTGGCACACATAATTATATTTTATAAATATTCAATTAGTCGTATATGTGTGTAACATATTGGACGAACAAACCTCATAAAAACCGAATAATTTCGTCATGGCAATAGCGTGGATGCGTCCCTGCGCTCCAGCACCAAAAATGGCCATTACTTTTTTGGTATTCTTTACACCAGGGTTGCCACCTACTCTCCCTGCCCACAAGATGCTTGTTGCCACACATGTAACTGCCGCAGTACGCCATTGGGTTATTGCATCAGCATCCAACAACTGAAACATAATGATGCAAACAGTTACTTTAATTATTTTTTTATTATTTGCTGTATGAAGTAGATTTTTCAATATAAGCAGTCTTGCATGTTGACAAATGTGAAATTTAACTACAAAAATTTTATGACAATGGCAATAAAACATTTTGTGACGAAATGTGAAAGAGAGAAGGGTCAGAAAATCCATATAATCATTTCATTTTTTTTTCAACATGTATTTCATTTATAAACTTTTTAATAAGAAATTAAAAGTTTTTTTTAGAGGGAAAAAAATACACACAGTGACCTCTATTTCATATTTATAAAGAATTTTCAAGAAGTTACATCCGAATCCATCTAAAATATTTTAAGAAGATCGGAGATATGTAGATATCAAAATAAATTCAATTTCATTTGTGTGTACAGAAAGTTGTATCAAAAGTAAAATTTTTAGTCACCTTCTAGCAGCAAGCTTTTTTAAATTTTACAATAAGTAACAAACAATCTTCCAATACGAAAATTAGTTACAGTATAAATCTTTCCCATCATCTTTTTATCGGTTTTATATCGTATCATTTTTATTATGAATTAAATAACTGTTTAAAGTAGTTTTTAGTTGTCAATTTTCATTTTCGAGATAAAACCGCCTTACCGCATCGACGGTCCCTGTTTTATCATCAAATAACAAAATGCTTCCGTTGAGCGTCGGTAGAGGCGGATTCCTCTTGGCGTTTCCATTGAAAACCGATATTAATTTACAAGCCAGTGCCGAATGAGTCTGTGTCCCAGATCCTTCAACATCCAAACCTCCAATAAAACCGGGCATACAAATCAGTAAACCGCTTTTATCAGGGAGATGAGTGAATGTTCTTGGAGATTGTACAGCATGTAAATCCTTGTAGCTTGCACTGCCATCTGTTGTTGGTGTGTTTGATATCGCTATCAACGACTGTTTTACCACCGGAATAATTTGGTTCCAATCTAGGACTTTTTTAATTTCTGAATCGGATATTTGAATAACTCGATTCATGATTTTGAATTCGATTCAAATTCGATTACTAATACACGCGTCACACTGAATCAATATTTCTGAAATCTTTTGTAACACTTAATCACGTCCGCTTGTTCACAATGCGGCGCATTAACGTACCAATTGAATTTATAAAAATCAACTGACAGAAGGCTAGAAACTGACTCTTTTGTTATTTCTTGATGAAATTCAATATTTTTAAGCTCAACAAATTGCTTGCGTAACTCAACTGCACTGTCCACTTTCCCAATAAGTAGTATTAACTTTGGTTTGCTATCTGTCAACTTTATTTAAATAATTTGACGTTTTTTAAGAAACTAATACCGCAATCTGGATAAAAACAAAAACGCTCTAGTTTAATTTAAGATTAGGTTGTTATCAATTTAACCGTAATTGTAGATAAAGGTGATTTTATCAAGAAAACAAATGAATAGCATTTTACTCAGTTAAGAATCGTTACCAACCTAAAGATGTAATTATTTAAAATTTATGAAAGTATTTATCACAATTTTACATTCATTTTTTTATTATGCTACTTACATGTCAGTAAACAGTTCCGTTTTATGAGAGAAATTTTGAGAATTCATCCAGTGGCATACCAAACTAACTTTGCCTATCAGGATATCTAGTATAATATTTTTAAATTTACTCGTGCTAGTTTACACTGAAATGAGAGTTTGAAAAGAGTGTTTATATTTTCATTCTAAACAAATCAAAATATCGCACTATATAAAAAGCTTAACTCACTTCAAATATCAATTGTTGAAACTTTGTACGATTCCACGAGTTTTGTCACTAAAGATCGGGTTTCGTCCTTTGGTATCTTCAGACACTACCACAGATGCAATAGGATGGTTAGTTATTTGCAAGCACCGACACTCGACACTAATACACTTTATCAAAATACATTTCATATCTTAATAATATTGTCAAGTCATATTAACCCTTTATCAGCTAGAAATGAATAAAATAGTAGAGAAGCGACACACCGGTGGGTCGTTAGCTTCAGACAGGTTAAAATCTTTTGATTTCATTTACCTTATGATATTGGATGATGGTATATACGAATCTAATAGACTTAGTGAACCTAAATGCTAGAACACACGAATGTAAATCATAAGTTTTTTTTCTTTCTCTACGATGGGATTTTGTTTGTGGGTATATGTTAACATTATTATATGTTTAATGAAATACGTTTTTTCTTTATTAAAAAACACCAATATGAACACATTTTTACTCCGTATACATATATTACTAAACCTTTAAGGTGATTGATAGTCTAGAAATACCGTTATATATTTACATTCACAATCCTTTCTTATTGCTTTTATGATAATGTGGGGTCAAAAATGGAGAATTTCTCGTGGAGATTTGGGTTGTGATTTACTGCACCGGTTTGGACTTAAAGACCAAAAAAATAACTCGCAACTTGGCAACGTTTGCCAACCATAAAAAAACTGAAACGACTTCCTTGTCCCTTGCTAAGCTGGCTTGGAAATATAAACGAAAAATAAATAACACGCTACTTGGCAACATTTAACCATAGAAGAAACTGAAGTACGTCACTGGGTTAGTAAAAAAAGCAAAGTTATATATTGCAATAATTCAGGCGAGGGGTCAGCAGGCGCGGCTCTTTGCATAAACATTTGGGGCTCTTCGAACGTAACCTCAATTTCACTTCACCTCATACAGACTTATAAGTTGTTAGTTTATGATATAAAGCTTCGGATCACACTTCGACTCATACTCTCACAATTCTTATCTGTACATATTTATGCGAACAAATATCCTCAACTATGAAACACATTAAAAATAAAATAAGAAATAAAATAACGAAAGAAAATTTACAATCAATTTTTCAATTAAATATAAGAAGCAATTTGACAAATATGGTTAAACTATCATTAGCGATACATGGACACCGTTTTAATTATTTTTTTAAACAAAATATCTTGAATGTTTTCGCCTAAAAATCCGTATCCTTATATATTCTATTTATGCGGCTCTCTGGTACTTTTATTATCATGTTTCCATGACGATTTGACTCTTCTTACTTAACAAATTATATAGGCTGACGGGCAGTTTAATTGTTCGTACGTCACTGTATTTCGAAAGAGATTAGTTATAAGTTTACCATATTATCTTTTCGATAATATTTGCACATAACAACGTGAATAAAAATATTTTAAAATCATAATAATCATGTTTGTGTGTTTGCCATAAAAGAATGACCACAGATTGAATATTACTTTTATTACAGATATCAGATATCTCCTAATAATGACAAACAAGGTTAGTGACCCATAATAATGTTGAACATAACAATTGAGAAAATTTATCTTTTATAAATAAACATTTCAAATTAAATATTTTATAAAATATGAAGAACTTTAGATGTCGTTGATTTTGTATGCTTAATTAAAGCACCCCATCTACAAGACTATATCACAAGCTATGGTATTTGAGCAGGGCTATCTAAACTACGGCCCGCGTTCATCATCAATCCGCCATATTTTATTTCATAATAATTGCGTAGTAAAATGTTACATTTCGGTATGTAGTCATAATAAAATAGTTAGGTATTTGCTTTTTGGTCTATGCGGAGACATTAATGTGGCTCGTAGGTTTAAATGTTTGGAAACCATTGATATTAGACCATTGACAGCACGTAACAGATCTATGACTTATTTATAACGTGGCCATTGAATAAATTTTACAGTTTGATCAAATGAGTATGATTCTAAAATTGTTTTTAAAATAGTTGCTAGTTCCTAACTAATGACAATTCAAAGTTGTCTACAATGTATAATATAAATTTTTTGTTGTTCACTTTTAACTGTTCTGTAAAAAACAGATTGACAAATTTCGTAAAATAGTGTATTTTAGAAATAAATAATTAATTTCATTACTTACGTGTACTTATTATTATATCATGTTTTAACGGACCATGATTATTTCTTTTTAATTTGTTTTACTAGCCAACGTTATATACATCTTTTTACAAAATACTGATAAAACTATATTTAATGATTAAAAAAAAGAATTACGTCAATTTTACTGTGCTGTAAAAAATCAATACTGTATGTATAATATTATATGTGTTGTGGTATGCCAGGGGAAGACGAGGAAAGTGGGCAACGGGATGAGACGGGTTTTTTCCGTAGAACGAGGCGCAGAAGAAACTAGTTACGGCGCGAGCCGACAGGCGTTCGCTCGTGATATACAAAACGTTCTGTGAAATATTCGATAATTTTGACATTTCTGTTTGAGTCTGTTTGCATAAATCCACCTAACAACCAATTATAGTTCACGTATTTAGAGTACGAACGAACTTCATGGAGTAATGGTGATGTCAAAAAAGGTTTACAAAACGATCCATGATTCAAAATGGTGCGTAATTGAATGATGATTGTGTTACAAAATGGCTTCCATTTTCTTCTAAGGAACAGTAACTTTTATGTGTCTTACTAATGAAATAATATATAATAAACATATTATCTGTTATATTCTGTACTTTTGTGTATTGTTTATTGTTGAAAGTTTTTTTTTATTTGCTAGGAAATCTCTAGTGTAACTAGGAATTGTAACTCGTGACTGTCTAATCTAAGGTAGATTTTTACATTCGATCTTAAAATGAGTTTTACCCCTTTGTCAGAGCCAAAAATGGAACAACAACCTAGGCCTACTAAAAGAAACCGTAAGTCAATTTCATTGCAGGTAAAATTAGAGGTCTTGAAGCGTTTCGATAAAGGTGAAAAAATTTCAAAAATATCTAAAGAAATGGGACTTGCGACCTCTACTGTAGGAACAATATACGAGAATAAAGGAAAACTTTTATCACAAGCTATTTCTTCTGCGCCATTAAGTGCAATAAGGTTGACACGAAAGAGAAGTAATTTAATGGAAAAAATGGAGAAACTTCTTCTTATATGGATAGAAGATAACAATCAACGTAATCTGCCAATAAGTAATTTAATCATCCAAGAGAGAGCAAAAAGTCTTTTCGAATCGCTTAAGATGCATTACGAAAAGTGTGATAATGAATCTGAAGAGTTTAAAGGTAGCCAAGGCTGGTTGGAGAAATTCAAACATCGCCACGGTCTGAATAGAATAAAGAAGAAAGGACAATCAAAAAACCCTGATCATGATACAGCTTTCGGATATACAGAAAAATTTAAAGCTATTATTGACGAAGGAAAATATCTTCCACAACAAATATTCAATGTGGACGAAACTGAACTCTTTTGGAAACGATTACCTGATTGCGCATACGTATCGAAAGATGAAATGTTTCCTCCAGAACACAAACCCTCAGAAGAGCGCTTAATTGTTCTTCTCGGAAGTAACGCTTCAGGAGATTTTAAGCTGAAACCTCTGGTGGTTTGTTTGAGTGAAAACGAAACAGTTTTAGCAGAAAAAATGAACGAACTTGATTTTCCAGTAATATCAAGGTCTAATAAGAAAGGTTGGATGACGACAGCTATATTTGAAGATTGGTTCAAAAATTATTTCGCTCAAGAAGTAGAAAAATATCTAGAATATATGAATCTCAGCAACAAGGCTTTGTTTTTATTAGATAATGCACCAGGCCACTCTACGAATCTGAAAAATTTCTCATCGACGATAAGAATTGAGTATCTTCCAAGAAATACGACGGGGCTAATTCAGCCAATGAATCAAGGCGTGATATCTAGTTTTAAAGCATATTATTTAAGAAACATTTTTCTTGAATATATGAATAGTTCTGATCGTGTTAATTACTCATCTGTTATACAATATTTGGTCAAATTGGATACCAAGCAAGCCTTAAATACCATCAGCAATTCATGGCAAGAAGTAAATCAAGTGACACTTAGTGACTCATGGAAGAACATAATTCATGGGTTCACAATCGACAATAAACCACTACCGGAATCTCTTACAGAAGTTTATAAAACAATCGTATGTCTTGGAAACGAGCTTGGTTTTGAAAATATGACAGAAGCTGACATTTTTAAGTTAATAAACACTTACGGTGAAGGATATTCAAACGAAGACTTGCAAGAATTAGATGACGATTTATCTTTACGTGACATTGATCATAAAACAAATATATCTTCGGAATTTGCAAGCCATTTGGACGACGCTCTTTATCATATCGAGGCCGGAATACAAATCCTTGTACAAAATGATCCCAACGAAGACAGAAGCGGAAATGTTACTCAAGAAATCGCCAAAATTATGTCTTGCTATAAACAGCTTCAGGAACAAAAGAGGATCGCTGGTGTCGATGACTCTGCAGAAAGCCATTGCCTCCCCATAGAAACTATGTACCTAAAAACATCCAAGTACTTAGCATCTGATTCTGATTACTCTGATTAATCAATGTAATTATTCTGTATTAATTTTTTTAATAACATGTATTTTTTAACAATTCACTAATGTATGCATTTCATTTTAAATAAACTTTTTATTTTTTCGTCGTGTATGCTTCATTTTTCTCTTTTATCTGTTTTGACATGTGTAATCAATTAGTAAATGGAGAATTTGCGTCAACACAATTGAATATTATATAAAGCCTACTGAATAATAAAAAAAATTGACAATAAAATATTATCATTCTATAATACAATGGAATCATTTGAAAATAATTTACTATTATACCCAATCATATATTTCGACACTAAGCTATTTGGGACATCTATTGGATTTTGCTAACAACTCTTAGATCGCAACGGAATAAACTATCTTGTAATGGTTATTTTCTAAGCTAAAAATATTTTTATCAGTACCATCTGTTGAATAAAGCATTTAAAAATTGATAAAATAATGCATATTCCCATAAAACATGACATTTTGGCGGGCTCAGTTATGATTCCAGCTTTGTTCTTTATTTTTCACTGCATGATAGGCAAAAAAATAAATAAACATTAAACCTTTAAATCGACTTGTTCTTGTGTTTTTGCAAACTTATATTTAATTCGTATATGGCAAAAATATTTAAAATATACAATTTATTTCAGTAAATATGAAATAGCAAGTAAGTAACATTACATATGGACCCATCAATTCAATAGCCATGGGGATATTGATGTTCTAACACTGACATCTCGTAACAGATATTTGACTAATTTCTCTCATGACTCGTTAAAATAAATTCACTTATCTTTATACACATTTAGACAGAATACACATGTATGATTCACCATTATAAATCATACTGCAAATACTTTATATTTATTAACAGTTGTTAAAACATTCTTATTTGTCTATTTTTGTACGATTTGTCATATTTTTATGAAAACATTTACCAAATTAACATGCAGCCAATCCTTATATCATACATCGAGAAAAAAAGCAAAACCTTGTTTGTCGTGCGACGTGAGGCGCAAACAAGGCACAGTAAGAAAAATGACTCACTGAGAATCCAATAAGAGTTGAACTGCGATTCGTTACACAATAATTCAACATGATTAAAAACATTAATTTATATGTCGTCTGCATATTATTTTACCTTATCCTTTCAAAATCTTTAATGTGCAAAGTTTATAATGATTAACTGATTTTTAATTGTTGAAACTATGTTCACGTCCATATACGACCAGGATTTCGTTGATAGAACCAGCAGCTTTATCACAAACGTGAAACACTATGTGTGAAGATACCGAAAGGCAAAACCAGGTTAATGAATAATAAAAAAATATATGCAATTTCAAAAGTTGAAGCTTGATATGGAAATTCCTAAAAAAGTAAAGTCTATCAATATCGTAAATAAATTAAATACTATAAAACGTTGTTTTTTAATAAAGAAACTAAAAAATTCTTTTTTTTATTTATTTATTTATAATCACTAAATTAATTACACTAATATATATAGTTTGATTTTACAACTCAGACTATCATCACATTTCTATATATATATAATATCACACAATACTTATATTTAATTTAATTTTTGTAAAACGTTATCATTTTATCTCGTTTCTATTTCGTGAAGATAAAGACATTTTGAATAACATGGAAGTTTGAGTTAAATGGATAATTTTATTTTGCTTCATAAAATAAATATTATCAAATGTACATTTTCATTCATAAAACAATAAACAATCAATAAAAGATAGAGAGATACATATTCAGAGAATTCTAAACGTTAAATTTACATTGCACCCAGATGTTAATTGTGACCTGTACCTTACAATGCTTTCTTGTCGGCATGAGAAAAGCATAAGATGTTTTTCGTTAGATTCAGCGATAATCATATTATGAATACAGGGTGTTTTCCGGGAAGGTTTACTACATTATTTATATTTGTAACTTCATGTAGAATGCAAATAAAACGGTATAATGCTCATAAATATAGCAATTTAATTTTAGGAATTACGTATGGAAAACACTAGGTCATAGATGGCAAACCTTTTTGAACCTGAGTGCCAAATAAAAAAATTATATGTATAAATAAATTTTAATAAATTATACTCTAGGAATTGGTCTGTGAAGCAATTTTAACACACAAAAAAATACTCCATTTTAATCATTATTAGTATATCTCTATAGGCCGAATGTCTGATAATTTAAAGTGTTTAATATCTAATTGCAAATGAATAATAACTACTGTTAACAATTGTACAATCACGATCATAGAAGATGTTTCTTGATTATTTATCATGGCGTAGAAGAAAAAGTTCTGAACCTTTAAAAAAATGCCATACTCTGGATGTAAATTTTGTGAACGTAAAATTTTGGTGTATCAGGACATTTTTCATTTTGAAACTCGTCATCATCATACATTATGTATTCTAGATTTAGTTCTGATATAAAACTGACGTTTGTTATGCCAATGTGTTAATGATATCTGTATAACAAACGACGTCATAGCAACAAAATGACCACTGACATTCATTCTCTCGTTACATTGTATCGTCGATCGCTGAACAATTAAAACTTAGACAATTAACTGCTTAATAACAACACGGCATTGACATTGCAGCCATGGCAACAGTTTGATATCTGAACAATCAAACATCTGACGTCTGAAATATCCATTGTCTTCTTAATTATTTCTTCCGGCTTATCGAAAATTTCCATACTCAATTGACTTCAGACCACTTCGTTTACAGTTTTTTGGTTGGCTACGGGTTCTTGAACACTGAAAACAAAATAATAAAAAAATATTATTACAGTTGCAGTCGCGATAAATAAAGCGTTTGTTTTCGGGTGACACATCAGATTGATGTGATTTTGTAAGACATATGTTTATATGCACATCGTTATAGCGTTAAAGTAAAGCAATATTTTTTACCTCTTGAATCGAATTTACGAATTGTCCAATTTGTTTTTGCAAGGCTGTGTTCTCATTAAAAAAACATGACGCCGACTAAAAAAACTTTTTATGTCTGGTTTTTTTCCTACTTTTCCTATTTATGTGCACATAAAGCAACCAATCAAGCAAATATCCAATTTTTCATGTTATAGATGTTATAAGAATTAATAAAAACAAAGTTATATAAAACTTCTTCGTTTGTTCTAAATATATTTGATTTTTTTCTTAAAAACTGTATGCTTCTATTTAAATCAGAATTATGGATTTTAAGAGTGGAAAATAACCGCTTTACGGATACTTGCGTTGGTGACCACTGTATTAACATTTCAACGTTTAAATTATTTGTCAATTTTTTCCACTATTTATTTTCAATGCATCGTAAAATTCACTTTTTAAATTTTGAATTCGATACTCTTTCGTCTACTCTATTGGGACTCAAACGAGGATGATTTATTTCCTCTTGTTATTTGAGTTATTTTTCAAAATTGTCTTACAGAAAAATTAATCAGAGTCGCTCGTTTTCCACGACTCCCACTCCAGTCATAATACCGTAACTGCTACTCCGAATATGTGTTTTTATTATTGTAAATATCATACAGTTAACACATTAAGAGTGAATAATATATTTTAGTACATTTTTTGGATCGTGTAAAAAAGAGTATGGTGTATAATATTGGACTTCTATTCACCCTTATACAGATAAAGTGTAATGGCTTATCAATCAATATTTTTTTCTATTCAAGCTAGGATTAGTTAGTCAATGAGTTTCTTGAATGTTTATGGAAAATCATTTAACATTTTGGTCTTAGCGCGACACTCGCACTTAAAGTAATGTTAAACATATTCGATAAGAGTAATCAATCACTTCATCAAGACACTAAGCATCCAGTTTCAAAGCAAAACGATATCATGATCAATAAAAAAATATGTAAGATTGCAAAGGAAATAAAAAAATTTACATTGATTGTTCGCGATACATTTGTCACTGATTACGATTGTAATTTTGCTACAAGATTATTATTCGAAAACGCATACATTGAAACCGAAAGTTTCCATGTCCGGAAGTCACCTTGTCCCACTTTTCGCACATTCAAAATATTTTTAATTAAAATCAATCAATAAACATAATCTGTGATCTCGACTGAAGGTGCTTGATGGGATTTCAATACCAAATTTGAATTTTTACAACTTAGTACATTCCACATGTTTTGTCACTAACGACCCAGGTTTCGCCTTTCGACATTTTCAAGCGAAACAAAAGACACGGCAAAACACGTGTAATGTGTTAGAAAACCATTTTGACAGATAGATTTTGAACAGAAAAAATCGTTACTTTTTTTAATGTCGAATATTTGGTCTGTTTTGAAATATTGTTTAATTACCGAAATATTCGCGATTACTTCATTGAATATTGGAAATGAATTTATTACACATTATGAAAGCAATAAGCAATATTAAAAATGTCACGATTTGATTATTTTAAACATAAATGACATTTTTAATGCTTAATGCATACATGCATTTTGAATTTATAATAAATATTATCGTTTTCAAAAAATATCCATAAATATGCTATATTCATTAAAATTAAACAATTTTTCCTCAATTTTATATAATTATCAAGAATGCATTAAGTCATCACAAATAGCTGATTCTGATTATTGTATAAATAAGTAAATCAAACATCAAATAGTGTGCTTTATTTAAATGTTTATAAATGTTACTTTTTTTTAGAAGCACTCTCAGTCAATGCTGAAAAATAGGCCACCTTGTTTTAAATAATGTATTCATTTATATATTAAGGGATATCTTTCAATATAATCTTACATAACTTTAAGGATAAGTTGTGGAAAATTTCAAATAACATAATATTTAACTCACGTTACGTCCAATTTTGACTGTAATACAGCTTAAAGTTTAGTCTTAATGTTTTTGTTAAGCTAAACGTTGAATTATCTATATAATCACACATAATCTTAGAAAATATTACACAATGAGATTTCCGCATCCCAAATTAAAAAAAAAAACCAATAACTAACTTTTAACTATCAAAAATGCGTCACTTTAAGTTTCGAGCTTATACTCTTGCTTTCTTCGATACAGTTCTTTGTAAACCATATAGAAAATCCTAAAAATAATGTCTTCAATATAATTACTATCCCAAAAATGTATATAAAATTCATTTTGTTTTGTTGCACTTGCATGTCACTGTTTTCTTACGGTATTGCACAAAAACAACCGTGTTCCATGGAAATTAAATTATAGTGAAGATTGTTAAATTGAACTAAAATATGTATGTATAGATAACGAGACAATGGGACAAAAGACGTCTGATAAGTAATATTAATACAATGGCCCGGTCGGGATAATAAATACAGTGACTATTAGCACTTCATTTTTAGAAGACACGCATTTATTTTAAAAGATCTGTCTTTTAAATTAATTAATATTTTTCGAGGACTATATTGTCAGCGTTAAATTAAAATCTACTTAAATTGTGAGAAGAATTTCAAAAGAATATAAAATAACAATAAAAAATCTTTAAAAGATTTTAAATGACACCATTCTTGCAACAATGTTTGAACTTAATTCCTATCTTACTACAGTTTAATACGTTTAGCACAAATATTTGTATTAATAAATACCGCTTAACACGAAATAATACTGCGAAAAACTCTTTAACTTTCATAAAAATACATACAGTTAAGTGCTTTCAATTCCCGAAATTTCACTTGGCACGTAATGTTTACACATAATTCACCTGGAGATTTTTTTACAACAAATAAATAATATTCTTACTTATGATATTTTTCTTATAATTAATACTTTATAAATGGATTTTTTAATGTGTACTTAATGTATTTGACAATATATAGACTGTCAATATACTTGCATTTGTATATTTTAACAATAAATTGTGTTAACTGTATTCAACGTATTTAAGTTTGCTTTATTCGAAATTCGATCGAAACTCACAAAAAGTGCAATAACCTCTTCAATCTCACGTTAAAAGCTATTGAATGTATCGTATACTATTCGTTTTTTCATTTGTTTCAAATTAATGGAAGAACTATTTCAACGGTAGTAATTTAATATGGAGCTTACAATTTTATATTGGTTCGGTCACTACTCTTTTTGAAACAAGCTTGGATAGCTAACCACATGGGCATCCCTCGGAATAAAGTTTGAATCCCAAATTGGATGAAATATATTACATAAACAAAAAAAAATGTTCCTATATTTGTCTGTGTATGAATCGAAACATACGAAAAAACTCAAATTAATGAATAATGTCTCAATATTCATAGCATTTAGCATATATTATTCTTTTGGTATTAATGGAATATATTTTCGTTTCTCATTTAGTATTAAGATTCGAAAGTAATTTATATTATTTTTGCTTGAAAATCACTGCCCAAAACAATGACAACAAGAAACAGAATGTGTCATTGAACGTTGCACAAAAAAGCGTCTATATAAAAGCCATTTTTAAATTTACAAAATTAAAAACAAAAACATGTTTATTATTGAAAAGGAGGTAATCCAAAAAAATAACTAATCTTTTATTCTACCTAGTAGCAGGATACTGGTAGAATCATAGCAAATAATGAACTATTTTGTAAATTGATTTCGGTTTGAAAACGTAGACGCTTGTGATCAAAAAATGAGGCGTTCACTTATCAATTCGTACTGTTGTGGTCTTACCCTTCTGTACAATATCATATTTTCAACACACTGCAAAGTGTTACGATCCGACAGAATTGTGTTAGTTATTCCCCAAAATTTTATCGTATATGTGAGTAAAGTGTTCTTGAAAATTGCAATGAATGGTTAAAGGATAGCTTTTATCATTTTACATTTGAATAATTTTTCCCCTTCATTGTCTTCGATTCTGTTTGAAATATAATCGTTCAGTGCAAAATGCGTGGCATTGTAATGAAAACAATTAAAATTACGACGAATGTCTTTATCTAACGATACACGTGAATCAAAACTGCTAATTTATATTTGAATTAGTAATGCAACACATTATCATTAATTTAAGCATATTTTATTAAGCGTTATCTTATCAATAAGTATATTTTTGTAAATTTACGTTTTATAAGTAAAAATTGCGCTGTTTATCTATTCTGATAATTCAGTATAAACATAGGTTATTATTAGAACAATCGATTATATTGTAGCCAATATTTATATCTAGTTATAGATTTTAGAGTATAATTCATATTTTATCTAGGACACGTATTCACTCGAACTGTGATGTTCAAAAATCCTTAACGATGACATAAGACGAAAATCAGGGCGTAAGCGAACAAATTTTACAGATGTTATACAAATCTAATTAGCACCGTTAGCGAATGTCTTTAAATATAGTTATTTATCAAAATAGTTAGAATTTTATTTCTATGCAGCACCAAAGCAATGGAAGTGTTCTAACAGAAAAATAATTGCTTTATTATGTTTTATTATTTTAGTAATATCGATTTCAATAAAACAAGTTCGAAAAAGCGTCGTAAATCACAATGAATGTTTATTTTTGCTTATTCTTGCTTAATATACAATATACATACCAATAATGTTTACATTATTGGTATGTATATTGTATGACTTCATGTAAATGGTTTTCTTAGTTCTTGAACCCATGGTTTTGTATACCTGCCACCTTTAACTCAAAATTTTGTATAAATAGACTTGCTTGTAATTTATATTCAATCAGTTGATAATTCCCGCGATGAACGAAACCAGTACTGGTAATATAATATATTGTGGAAATAAGTACTATAAAATTTGTTTATATTATTTTTAAAAGATTCATATTTTCGTTGGACTGTCGACAATATTTGACACGATGATTTTTTTACCAATAATATGGAATTATTATATAAAATTCATTGACTTATTCAATCTCTTTTAATATACATTTATGTAACACTTAATGTTTCAAAACAATAGTTTGTTTTATCTTCAAAGACTATAGATAGCTGTGATATGATATGAAGTTAAATCGTCGTAAATTATTTAACATCAACAGTGAAAATACACTTCCCCTCCCCTTTTAATAAAAATTCTCAATACAACCACGAGTGAAAAACTCTCTCTTATTTTTAAAATAATTTTATAGCTGTTGCACTTCATCTTAAGTCGTGATATATCGTATTTATTTTGCACGGTGGATACATTCCACCAAAAACTGTGAAAAATAAACCCTGAATTTAAAAAACCTTATTATTTAAATTTAATAGCAACATGTTTCTATAAACAATCGTGTAAAAATTATAATAAAATCCAAATATGAAATAATTTCTATGAATGTTTGTATTACAATTTGTTTTCATTATAAATGTACAATATTATATGTGTACAGGTGTAAATAAGGAAAATAATACAATATAATTAATAATGTGTATATTTACTAATTATCGCTACTCAATAATTAACAATCACATTTATATGGGACTGGGTACATTGAGAACCGATATGATTGCCCAGTAGACCAAATTCTATTCAATGATGTTTATTCAAACTCCGAGGAGGCAATAACGCGTGAAAATGAAAAAATATATTAGAATTCTCTCTAGGAGTCGCTTAAAAATATATCATTCGTTTGAAATATGCATTAACTCTTTATTTTGCACTGTATTATTTCCATACTCTATAAAAAACGAGTTGAATATACGTTCTAAAAAAGAATGTCGTTTTGATTGCATCCAATATTATTTCATGCATCAAATAAATGTAGCTAATTATTTTTTCTTTGAATTATAAAAGCATATGTGTTTTATGATCAAGACCGGTTTCGCTCATCGTGAGATATCAACTATATATTTTATGATATGTCGATAATGCTCGCGATTACCGAAACTGGTCTTGCTCATAGGATGTATTGTGAAAATAGTAAAATAATTGTGTTTTATTATTTAAAATACCATGCCTTTTCATTAAAAAGTGACAATTTACACATTTGAAAAACTTATTAATAATATAAAGTGATTATTTAGAGCAGTGGTTCTCATGTCAATTGAGGATTTTAGAAGGAGAAGCTGTAAATAATTTTACAAATGAACTTGTAAAATTATTGATAATTTCGAAGTCATTGAATACTCTCGACATGTCTTTTTTAAATGCAACTGTTCTTAAATCACTTTTCAAATTTCAAAAAATTATTTATTATAATATATAAGTTTATACTCACTTAATTTTATATTTGCATGCAGTGGAATTTATAGTTGTATTGTATCATTGAAAAACTCATAATTCTATGTTGTCATTATTAAACAAACACTTGAAATAACTATATATAAACTATGACTTTATCGTAATATAATTCGAACAGAAAAAGCTTAATAATTTAGTTTTAAATATCAAAAATGTGTCACTTTAACATCCGAAATAATGTCTGTGCTTTCTTCCTCAAGTTTCTTTGTAAACCACAAAGAAAAGCCCAAAAAGGACGCCTGCACTACGATCACGGACAAGAAAACGTAAATGAAAACCATTTTCGGTTGTTGTGTTTTCCTCACTGAACTTAGAAACCGATTGTCTTTGGTTTCACTAATGTGTTGGATGGAAACAGCCTTGTTCTAGTAAACAGTTTTTATGGTAAAGATTATCGAATTCGAACCAACACACTTGTGCATCGATAGCATTGAAATGGTAAAAAAATACCTGATAAGCAAAATTTATACACTTTTATACCCATACGGAACGGTTGGTGTAATAAATGCGGTGACCATATTTACTTTATGACAAAGGAAATTCATTTATTTGACATTGAAATTGCAAGGTTTAAATATATATCAATTTATAACTTTGCGTTCCTACCTTATTTGTTTCTAATTGTAACACTAGATTTCGTACGATAAAAGGCAT
Source organism: Himalopsyche japonica (assembly GCA_028555115.1). Classification (NCBI taxonomy): domain Eukaryota; kingdom Metazoa; phylum Arthropoda; class Insecta; order Trichoptera; family Rhyacophilidae; genus Himalopsyche; species Himalopsyche japonica. The sequence continues at coordinate 33,836 of JAHFWJ010000097.1, read as the reverse complement.
GTTGCGAAGAAAATTAATTCATCTACATCAGTTGCTTTCACGTAAAATTTGACTGAGGCCGCACTAGAAACAGCAGCGGTCTTATGGAAACAATTTAGTGTAGAACAATTAAACAAGTAGTATTAAATCGTTTTGAAAATATTAATAAACTTACAAAATAGTTTGTAATGTAATAAAAAGCTTCTCCTCCAAAAATCCTCTGTTGGTCGCACATGAGAACCGCTGCTTTATGTTGCTAAATGTAATTTTCAGTCCAAAGATATTATGAATTAAAAAATAAAGTCACATTTTACCATATTTTTTATAATATATTTAAGGTTTCGCTCATCGAGCAGTATCAACTGACCATCTTTTAGATACACAAAATGTTTATATAATTTGAAATCCCCTTGCACCATAAATCATTGTGATCATCTTAATCCAACTGATTAAATGACTTCCACAGCTCTTTATGTATCTTTAATACTGTTTTAAAGTGCTGGATAGAGAAACTATCTTGGAATATGTACATATTTATTATTTTAGCATTTAAACAGTCATAGTCTATTATTAACAGCGTTTTCTTTTATAATATGGAAAATGAACATAAACTATTTCCTTGAGCAATACATCTGTAAACCATTGAAAAAATCATATATCAAATTCTTTACGACATGTAAATGTTATATTAATTAAATACAAATAAATATATCCTTAAGAGACGTGTCATTGGGATTATACGAGTATTCATTAAATATAATACGAGGGTTTAAGCACAGTAGAGGCACACAAATTTATTTATTATAACAAAATGAAAGGCTAATTAGTCGAAAAAAATATTGAAACCTCAACGTATATTATAAATAAAAATGAAATCAGGTTACTCATAATTACCCTTGTCACACTGCTTATTCAGGTTGAATAATGACAGATGGATTTTTAAAATACAAAATGAACCTTTCATGGTAATAAAAACTGGTTTAATTCTTTTCTCAGTTCGATGTTTTGTTATTGTGTTATTAAAAAAATGCGTAATGATTTTTAATGAATAGAAAAAAAACTAAACTGTTTATGATACGTCCACTTTTTTTTATCGAAAATGTGGTTTTCGCAGTAATAATGCATGCGGAAAATATGGGAATCGTTTTATTTTTATTGTTAAGGCTACCTGTGTTATCAATTTGCGGATTGCGATCCAATAACCCACCGAGCCAAGCTCATCAATATTAACCAAAGATTCACAAAATAGTTACTAGTCAGTTTTGCGTTTAGTTATTATTTGTTGCATTTGTGACTTTCCATATATTATATAACATCGCTTTTAATTTGATATTTACAAACTATTCTGCGTTTATTTATATTCAATATTGTAATATACTCCGTCATATTCATGGAGAAATTATATATTATAGGCTACTAAACTTTTTTTGACTCAACGACCACCAATTAACCCAGCTTGCCGAATATTGAAGTTTCTTAAACTTTTTAAGTGAAATATTTTTTTTTATATCTGACACAGTGTGACACAAAACGCAATTAAATGTATTGACGTAAGGCTATTTAAACCAGATCCTAGTGATTTTTGTATCTTAAATTAAATAATTTCATAAAACACAACTCACAAATTAATTACACTGTTAATTGAAGGTGCTGGTGCGCAAACAAATATTGGTTTAATATTCGGTTTTTTATTTGTGGATCTCGTTCGGATATTCCAGTGATTTATAATCGAAAAAACTGCTATAAGCTTTTTACATGACGAATGAAAATAGAAAAGCTGTAAAAAACATTCTTGTGACAGTCAATAACGCAGAATAAGCAACATGTAAATTTTTTGAAACCAACACTGTTGATATTCTTTTGTTAACTGTCGCTTAAGTAAATCGTCAGTGCTCATTCCGATCAGTTCTTCTTGTTATATGATATTCAATTCTTCAATATTGACGAATAGATCGACAATTCAGTGTAGTCTTTCTAATAGTTAAATCACCCTTAAACCTGATGTTGAATCTTTTTAAATGTTTAACGTATAGTTAAGTGTCTCCAATACCCTTGGTATACATTGGCTCTGAAACTTGTAAGCCCACAATAAATTAGATAAATCAGAAATTGTATGAATGTACAATTTACAAAAATAATGATGTCATTGACATGACGCCTTATTGCTGTTTTTATGGAGGACTTCCACTCACGTGTAACCCTGTTGAAGTCTCGTGGAACCCCATTTTTGTCTTAAGACTATTTGCTAGATTATATCTTTTTTTTATATCTTTCATTTTACAATTAATTCAACGTTCTGTACGTCAAAAAGATTTACGTACAACAAAAAACACGCAGTCATCCCTGCATGTGTATGATCGAATTATACTTATCTCATTATTTACAGCGTTATAAAATAATGGATAATTATTTCAGAATCTAAAATATTAAAAAAAACTTCATGCTACATAGTCCTTTTTTACACCTGATTAACAGCATAAAGCATTTGTGTAAATATTGCAATATACGTTTGTCAAATACCAGCTACTGTTTGAAAGAAAAACTCAGAACTATATATTATGTTAAATTTAGTAAGAAATCATTCACATTTTTTGAACCAGAAATGACGAAGCATTTTATATTTACTTTTTACGATGTTCCAACCTTTAAATGTTTTGAGAATACCTATAAAGTATATATAAATATAGTCGATGAAATGGGGATTTTTCTTGTTTACTCTCTACACCCTTCAGTTTATATGATATAAAGTAAAATCGACAGCTATATAATCACCAATTGGAATACAAGGCTTTCAATTTTTATCTCAATTACACATAAGCTTCTACAAAGTATCACCGAATAAAATCAATCAAAATTACCTTATAATGGATAGTTTATAAAGAGATAATAATTTCAGTAAATAATGCTCATAATAAGCAAAACAGGTTCATCGTTATTTTATAAAAATAACGAAATAATGGATTTTCCCAAAAAAATTCTTTACATGCCTTGTAATAAATTGTATTTTTTCAATTGATGATTGAATAAAAATCAAAGTGCCGCATTTTAGATGTTATTAGCACAATATGAAGCTAGGGTGTTAAAACAGAAGACAAGATATATTGTGTACCTTATCCAGCACAGCATACGTTTAAACATAGTGTAACGTTTAAGCAACGTTATAAGCCGAAATAGCTATCAACTATATATCTTATAAATTTTGTAGAACTAAAATACATTGCTATTTTTTTCACCGAGCAATTTAATATTTCAAAATCTCAAAGATGATTTCAGTATTATTTAAATATTATATAAAGGGCGGTTTACACATTAAAAGTGAATAATAATTTTCCACTTTTGAGTGACAGTTAACGCATTAAAGGTATTGATTTATTTAATTATTTATATACACATTAAAAAAATACATTATATTCAAAATTTAATGTTGGAAATTAAAGAAATAAAAACCAAAAAAAATAAGGATAGCAAGACAGTCAATCAAGCAAGCTCATGAAAAATCTACTTTCACACATTAATACATAGTATTCGCCTGAATTAGCTTTCGTCCACATGGAATATGTCGACATCCGAAGCTGTTGAACGTTGTTAATGCCCTTACCATTGGCATCCACATTGGAATACTGGTTTTGCATTATAATAATCGTGCCCGTTTTACTAATTTTATTTTTATTATTTCTAATGATTTTTATCCTGAAATATTTGTTCGTATGTTTAAGGCATTCAGAAAATAAAGTTTGACAACATCTGCTTGTGGTAATTTTTACATGTCATGGATCAGGTAAATTGTGAAGACAAAAATGAGACGCTATTTTTTTTTGTTATTTATAACATAATTTAATTTCTTTGTTTACCATCGACAATCGGATCTCATTATTCATTCTTTTTACTCGCCATATAACCTTCAAGTGTAATTATTTTTCAATTCAGAACACGTAACATTTCAATTTTGTCAGCTGAAAATTTGCACGCTCCATTGGAATCGTTTTGAAACTTACATATTCAAATTAAAATAAAGTCACAAGCAAGTCAGGTACCTTTTCGAATTCAATTATTTTAAATTTTTAACTGATGCGGAAGTAACAAAGCAAGCGACCGTTAAAGATTCCGCATTGAGACAACCCTGGAAGCAATTCCCGGTATTTTAAACAGGGTATATTAATTATGGAATAAATAGACTCGGGCCTCGTATAACACGGTTTTATACAACACGATTTCAAACAACACGCATGATGTATTTTTATACAAAACTCTTTATATAACACGGTTTAAGAAAAAAAGGTAGTTAACATGTGACGAGTACGTACATGGAACGTGCCATAACAAATCTTACTTTATAATTATATAATATTATATATCGTCATATCGTTGAATATTTGTTTCCCAACAACTGAGCGTGTTAGCATTTCTAATAGAAAATATTAACGGAAACTGTTTTTAAGAGAACTGGTTATTATTCATAGTCTTTTTAATTAAAATTTCGGAAATGGAAAGAAAAAAGTACAGTTTATAATATTGACTGAAGGTGTTTGATGGAATTTCGATATCAAATTTGAATTGGTGAATTGAAATTCCACATATTTTGTTACTAACGACTCGGGTTTTGACATCATCAGGCATTCCATCATTCTACAGAACTTTTCTTCAGAACGTCAATTTCAACAGTTCAAGAATGTATATTTGTTTATTTACAAAAATAACGTAATATTTATATTTCTTTTTGATAAATTTTTTGGAACGCAAACCCTAATTTAATATGAACTTCAAAACCTTGTAAAACACGTTTTTGTGGAACCATATAATCGCGTTATGCAAGGCCCATCTGTACATATGAACTTGAGTCATTCAATTTGATTCAAAATGAAACTATGAATGCTTTTTCTAACCAAATTAACTTACTTTTAATTTGTATTTTTTATTCAAGTAATTAGTTTTTTTCTTTTAAAGACAACATAATGATAAGAACCGGTTTCGTTTATCAGTTGATAATAATCGCTTTGAGAGAAACAATTCCTGATCTTTCTTTTATCAAATTTTGGAGATATACTAAAAAAATGTTTTATTTCTTTCAATATAATTTTATTCCAACACGAAGAGAGAAGAAAAAAGTCATTTATGCTCATACTCAAAATCTTAATCGTTATACAAAAAAAATTCATCATTTTTACTTGAACCTGGCACCATTTGACCGCTAGAGTAATGCTTATATTTTAGTATTTAAAACCATAGAAATTGATCGCAGAATTTGGGGAAAAATAATTACGAATATTAAATAGGTATTGATTCAAATTTATTTCATTTAAAATTAAAAATAGATAATGAAAATTTTCCTAAAACTCAAGTAGGAAAATCGATAGGAAAAACGCCGAATTACTGTCAAATTTTAGATGTAAATAATTAAATTCAATTCTCGGCTTATTCGTATTAAACGTTGAACTCTGAAAGGGATTTATATGGACAGTGGAATAAAACTGCAGTTTCAAATATGACAGGCATTTTAATTACAAAAATTAATTAAGCCCCAATAAATATATAATTATAATATAATTTAAATAGGTTATTTAAAGTCGTTATATAAGCACGGTAAAATATAGTAATATATAATGATAATGCTCGTGATGAGCGAAACCGATCCTGATCATAAAGTATATTTTGGAAATAAATTCTCAAAACTGTGTTTTTATTATTTAAAAAATATGTAGCAGTTTGTTTTGTACCAACTTCATTCAATACACAATCAATTCAAGGAATATATGATAAATGAAACAACAACACTTCTAATACACATTTTATTTATAATATAACATTTAATATTATAATATATGTAAACATGCTTTTGGCACGATAATATCTTTGAACTTACAGTTAACTGTTTATTTATTAAATAATTTGTTATGAAATTCTTTTCCCCCAATTACAACAAAAAAGTCAACATTGTTGTAATATATTTCATTTTTTGTATTTGAAATGACAATATGTTAATAAATCATATATTATGTGAGAACTTTAAATATCAACCGATTGTTAACTGTCATTCCAATAATCTTAATCTTGTCTAAAAGCGCATTTAAAAAAAGGTATATTCTAGTTGTGAAACTTGAATTGTTACAACTTTTTAAGATTCTGCATGTTTTGTCACTAACAACCCGGGTTTCGCCTTTCGGCATATTCGGGCGACATTCAACAGTTGTAACAATTCAAATTTGATATTTAAATTCCATCAAGCACCTTCGGTCGATATCATAAACAAAGTTATCAGTTTTAATAATGAATTACCTTTGGTGAACAGATATCATATTAACTAACATAAAACACAATTAATTCAGTTTATTTTATAGAACTTCAATAAAATCACGACCGGCTTAAAAAAATATGCTATAATAAAATAAAACAATCGCTATATTTTAAAATCATAAACCAAATGTTTTATATACCATATTTTCGAATTTTTTTAAATAGAAATTTCTGTTCAATTGTGATTTTATTATTATGAATATAATCATAATTTGTATATGTATAATGCAATAGAGTCTATTGCATTTACTACTGAATAGACCTTTGCGCCATAAATACATGTGCCCATACATGTCGCCGGCATTTTATTTGTACCCCGATTAAAAAGCGATGTAAAACTATTCGCTGCGATTATGCAACATAATAATATATTAACTAACTCATCCATGCAAAGAACACGCCTGGCGTGTCCATACGTATACCCACTATGTGCACATGTCCCGCGTAGCGTGTTCTTACCCAAAGGTAAAAAAATAATTTTACGACTGTCGATAATGTTGGTATTTTTATTAGCTGACAATATTCATTTCTGATTTCGTCGCCATTGGATCTTTCCGCGCGAAACACTTTTGTGCATAGTAAAACTGAGTCCACATGTGCCGTTACAAATATTTATTTTGTAATTTTCATTCAATTTTTTTTCATTGTTTTATTGCACTGTTGTTTTTAAAAATTGTAGTAGAAACATAGCTGGACTATTTCTATTACGCCGTTTTGTGAAAAGTTCAGCGAAGAAGAATTATTTTATGTAGAAAATCTACATAAAATAATCAAAACAGTAATTTTCTATTTGAATGATTTAGTGAATTTTGAGGAAACATAAGTGCTTTTTGAATAATATAGTATCGAAATTTGTGTGTCTATTATATATTAATAATCATGAATCAATATTTATTTGAAAATAAATACACTAGTGGACCAACCATTACAGTATGAACTTGCCGTAGATTTATCAGTGTAATATGAGACGCAAAAATACCGCCGTTGAGCTATCTGTACTTACAGACACTCGCATTTATTGTCTTTCAATTAATGCATATTATTAACAATATGCAGTACATTTTTATATTTCAAATACATTCAGCACGACACTTTAACAATGGATTTTACGTTAGCAGTGAAAGCGTTAAGATTGCATTGATCATAGAAACAACACAAAATCGGTTAAGACAGTTATGTTTCCTATATTGCACTGTTGCAAATTGCACCCTTTGATTGTAAACATTTTTAAACAAAAATCAAAATGGTTTGAGAATACTATAACACGATTATTTTTACACTTGATTTTTGTGTTCTTAATTTAAAAATAATTATATTGCTGATTTTAGTGCGTTAATATTTCACACCGCTTACTTAATTATTTGTTAATATTAAGAGAATTTTGTCGTCATCAGATTGCTTTTTGGTGATTATTATATTTGGTTTTGTTTGTTTCAAGTTGCCTGCACTGGACAATATGGCTGCGGTATATCCAACTGTGGAAGTTTCGGAGGAGGAGGTCTGGCCGGTGGCTGATCCAAAGGACCGTCTTCTGAAAAATGCAATCAAAGATATATATATTGTAACTGATTAGAAAATTTTTTGATTTCATTATAATTGTATTTATTTCCACAAGCATTATTTGGTGATATTTAAAGTTCATTCAATCGTCATAACTACTTAACCCTTTTGTTACCGAGCCCTTTGAAAAAATACTGCGAAAACTTTCGACCTTGTAACACAAAAAGTGGAAATATAACATTATTTATGGTGTATTATATCGATGCGACATGCTGTATTTACCGTGGTAAAAAACATACTACAAATTGTTGCAGAGCCAACAGCTCCATCATTTTCCGATATATCGGCTTTCGGCAACAAAAATTCTAGTCATATATAAAATAAAATAGAATATAAATAATTTATGATTTTGATTGGAGATCCTTGATGGAACTACAATATCAAATTTGGATTTTTGAAACTTTGTACGATTCCAGGTGCTTTAACGCTAACAACCCTGGTTTCGCCTTTCAGCATCTTCAGGCATTAGGTCACACGGACGCAACAGAAATGACTGTGGTCAGGATATTATATTCAGGGATAAAAATATCATGAATATACATACTATTACTAAACTAAAAATCAAATTTAATCGTTAACTATTGCATGACATAATAACGCCAATAATAAACAATAATCGATTGACAATTTCGATACTTGTAACACAAAATTATTAAATTTAGTAAATATAACACAGTTTTAAGGTGTTTACTGTCACTTCTTGATAGAAATACAAGATATTTTAAATTATAAAGACACATTTTTGACATCAGTTGACAATGCTCGTAACAAGCGAAACCGGTCATGGTCATAAAATAAATACAAAAATGTGTCAATTTTTACTTATAATCGGAAAGACATAATATTTTAAATAATTGAAACATATTTTTGACATCAGTTTATAATGCTCGCAATGAGCGAAACCGGTCGTGATTATAAAATATATTGTGGAAATACATGCTAAAAAGGTGTCAATGTTTACTGCTTATATTTTGAATAAATTTTTAGTACTATTTCCACGACATATTTTATGATTTCACCAAAACACGAAACAGTACTAAAAATGAGTAATTGAAATCCATTTGACTCCAAAAGAGAAATAAGCGACTGTCTCTCATTGCCAAACTTGAACTGCTTTTTTTTAATAAACTTGTAGTTACCAATATCGCTGTAATGTTGAATAGATACTCCATCAGCAGCGCCTCTGTCGCTCCATAATCCTGGAGAACTTGGAGGCGATCCTGTTACTTCGTCTTCGCCACCTACTGATCTCCTGGCACTCACTTTGTACTCTTGCTGAAGCCATAACGGAACCTGGAAAAAATACGAAAGTTATTCAAATACTACAATTATGTAGCTCATTTTAATCATGTTTTTTTAAAAGTTTATTAGTGTTTATAAAATTCTTTTTGAATGATGAAAACGTTTAAAAATCCATATTTTTTTTATGAAAACAAACATCTCTAAGCAAGAGCGTAACATTTTTTTATTTTATGAGCATTTAAAAGTAATTGATCACGAAATCTGATTGAGCGATTTCAATATTACACATAAAATGATTTGAGACAAATCTGTCCATTTTAGTGAGACGCAATTGTATATGTTTTTTACACAAATTTGAATGAGTTTTACTGTATCAAATATCGTTTTTAAATAACAGCCTAGATATTGATATATAATTAAAATTTTAGCAGTTATTTTCTTGGTATGTTACAAGATGTGACTCGTCTCACGTTTTGAGACACACCATTAGATTTACTACACCGCAAGATTATTCGTAACTGAGTCAAACAATGTACACTCATCTCCGATCTATAGTTTTTTGCAGAACTGGGTTAATATAAACAGCGTAAAAAAAGGCAAGAAACTCATACAAAATCAAAAGATAGACTCCTTTATATAAAAACTTCTCAAATTAACACATTGATTCATATTTATTTTGAAGATGCGTTCCGAAAAATTTGCGTAAAAAAGTCCTTAATAATATTATTTAAAATATTTGTTTCAAAATTGTAGTTAGTACAATTAACAATGATTAATTTTGAGTGCATTTTTCTTGACCGCGTTAAAATGAAACTGAGCAAAAAAAAAGTATCGCGTAAATTGAGGGTTGATTGTTTATATTTTTCATCATAAAAATAAAAAAATGAGGTGGGACTGTTTCTAGAAAAATCTTTATTATTGATAAAAAAAATAGTATACCTTTGACCATTTTCTTTAATAATACATTAAAATAAAACCTAATGAAATTTTAATGAAAGATGTTGTATAGAATTCAAACTTAAAAATACAATAACCATAGGGAGATAATTGTTTATCGTCTGATACAATATTTATTGTATTTTATTTCCAGCAATTGTATAATTTATACTAAATTATTCATTACCAAAAGCGTTGTTCGCTGTAAACCTCTCCTGTCTCTTGAAACTTGAACGTGTGGTGCAAGGGGGTGAGGCGGTCTTGGTTTTCCAGCGAGGACTGCCAGAGCACTCGAAGCTTGTACCCTCGCACCTTCTAGGTAAGTCAGGAGTGAACGCATCTGTAATAATAAAAATTATTTATATTAGAAGTCCATATTTTATGTTTTAAAAAAACAATTTACAAATTTCTACTACAGTAAGTTCTTTTCAACTCTTTAAAACTAATAATCCTATTATTTAGTTACAATTAACATTCCAATTAATAAACGCTTCAATTGAGATTCAGCTATGCTTTAGATAGGCCAATAAAATACATTGACTGGAAATGACAGTTATTTTCAAATAACATGTCTATTCGACTTCAGTATAATACAATAAAATACGTGTTACCTGGTTTTAAGACGTGACAATAGGTCGATAATATTTTCACAATTTTACAATACAATTATCTGGACCGAATCTATCTTTTGTATTCTATCAACTGATTATCAAAAAATTGGTTAAAAACTACGAACATAATTGATAGGTAATCATGCAAAATGGATATTAATGAAGATTAATAGTATACAAACAAATTTTAATAATTACTAATTTCTAATCAAAAACTGAGCCACATGAAGAGGCCATTGTAAAATGAAAATATTGTATAATAAGTTAATAAATTTTTCTAAGACACTCTTCAACAGGAAAAACAATTGAAAAAAATACACAATCAAATTACGGAAACTTTAATAATTTTAAGAGCCGTATTGAATTAAATAATCAATAATGTCAATAGACTCCACGAAAATAAATCGGCTGTAAAGAAGTTTTTGGTAAAGCACGTCCGATTAAATAGAGTGATATCATTTTATCTCATTTATATTTTTAAAAAATGTGTTATTTTTATCAAACTACAAATTATTATATTAAATACAAAATTTTCAACAAACTACCACCGTCTTTAGCTTTTCATTGGCTCGACAAACACGTCATTTCGCCCTTCGATTTCAACACTGTCCGATGGTATCTACACTTCGATTAAAAAAAAACAACCTGTTGTATTGAACTTTATAAGTATCGAAAGTTTTAAATCTAGCCTTGGATATTATTAGTGTCAAAAACCTCAAAGTAAAACGCGCCATTTTTTCCAGCCGTCATACAATGATTGTTATCAGATCTGACGTTAAAATTTTGTTTGATTTTTGATAATGTCACACAGAACAAATTTTTACAGTGGCTTATCAAAAAATTTACTAGATAACACGATATTTAATAAATAATCTATTCCGGTTTCATTCCAATAGATAAAAATATGTAAAACAAGTAATTCTGTTTATTTTTATCAAATTAATAATCCACCGAGCTACTTAAACATCTAAGTATTGATCGATTAAATAGGGAAGTCGAATTTTTTTATAGTAATGTAAAAAAAGTGTTTAACCATTTGAGTGCTAACCCTTTTTTATATACCATCGAAATTTGCCGAAAAACGATAAAAAGAGCTGGTCTTAAAATATTTAATAATTTTCATTATTTTTGACGTATGTCAATTAAAATTTTTAATGAATTATTTAAAATTTAATTAACTAATAAAATTATAACTTTCGAAAAAGTGTACATTCCTACACTATATAAAGAGTTTGAAATGTTCTTGTAAAAGAAATCGTAGATTTTTTATTGGTATAAATGTATATTTTACTCTAGTCTGTGTGTCAATGAAAATAATTACGATTTCATAATAAATTAATGAACCATACAAATGTACTTGAAATAGTTCAATTGTTAATAAACAAACGCATTTTAGCCTTCAATATTATACAAAACTAACGGTTCGGTGATCTAAAACATTATCTAATAACAGTGAAAAATTAATTTACGATTACTTTACTTCAAAACAAAGCGGTACGATTCTATTCAATTTGCGATTATATCACTGGTTTAATTTATTCGCTGTTGAGATTTTATAAGACGCAGATCAAAATTTAAGCCAATTCAATTCAAAACATTAACAATCAACCAAGCAAATTTTGCCAAACTCTGCGATAATTCAGGTCAAGACCGGTTTCGTTAATCGCAAGCAATATCAATAATTGATTGAAATCATTCCTGATTTGAATAATATAATTTGTAGAAACATTACTAGACCAATTTTCTGCCAAGAAGTGACAATCAACCCTTAAAAAGTTTTTTAAACGCTTTTTATCACTACTTAATATTGTCTTGCTTTTTATACCTAAATTATTAACCGGATGGTTGCCAAATGCGCAAATATTCCGTGAACAGAACGCCGTTCATACAAAAATGACAACATTAGACGCGCGGCTTTCAACGAGATTTTTGTAATGTAAATCAATTATAATTAACATGCAAATACGTTGAACACAAGAGAACATTTATAAAAAATATCGTCATATAGCCATAATTACAATAGAATTCGTTTTAACCACTTGAAACATAAATTGAACATAGTTTTTTCAACGGAATAACTGGCGACACCGTCAGGGATATACTATATATTTTTACAGCTTTATACTACAGGCTTTTTAAGATTCCTTGAATTCCTGATAAATTATTGTCTTATTTTTGTTCATGTTTGACATATATAATTTTTCGGCTTTTATTTAGATTAGTGTTCCTAGTCTGGCAAATAGCTAACAAATTTTCTTGGAATAAATTTTGTCATAAATATTAAATTTTTTGACTATGGATATTTATCCACCGACGCATATTCGCACAGATTCATTTATTTGGCAATTTCTTATAAATAAACATTAATAAATATTCAAAAACGATATATGAAGAAGGTTTTATTTTTACAAAAAAAATCGCGGGGTGCAAGGTACTGCCGAACATACACCGACCGGCAGTTAAAAGGTTAATGAAATACCATAAATATTATTTTTAAAAATTCCGTCTGAATAGAGCTGAAAGATTTCTACACTAATAACGACTTACCTGTTCATACGAATTGTTTTCAAAATACTCGACATCTCTTCATATATAATTTACATATTTTAACAACATAATTAATAAAAAAGATCATGAAACTAGTGAGGACAAGTTTGACAGCTACTGGCCTTAGATTGACTTTTTAGTTCGAAAAACTGCCGCAGGCCAAGATATAATCGCAGATGACGTATAAACTTGTTTTATTTTGACTGATAGGCAAAATCAAATAAAACCAATAACTTACATGATATATCTTCTCGGAAACATTTTGTTGCGAGTCGTTTCCTCCGAAGTTAGGAGTCGTGGTGATTGCTGCAGACAGCTTCTCTAACGCTTGCTTAGATTTCCTCTCGCGTTCCATATCATTTTTGATCAAATCCACAATTCTTATTAGTGCCTGTAATTTGATATGAAATATATAAGTAAACATTATTTTGTACTTGATTTAAGCTTATCGTTGCCGAATCTCAGCTCGATACGGTCCATAATCTGGCCGGTTATTTTTTTTGAAAAAAATTCAACACATATATTAAACACCACGTAAAAAAGCATAAAAAGTAGCAAAAATGTAATGTTTACACCAAAATTTTGAGAAACTTTGTTAGAGACTTGATGAGCTAAGGTTCTTCAGTATAAATTTAAAATAAAAACAATTTATTGATTGAATTGGCATTTACTTGGTAGAACTCCATTATAACACCGTGAAAAAATAGCAATGCATTTTATTTCTACAAAATTTTTATAAAATATATCATAGTTGATAGCTATTTCAGCGATGGCGTGATCCGAAATAGCTATCAACTATACCTTATAAAAAAATTGTAGAACTAAAATACGTTGCTATTTTTTCACCGTGTTAAAAACAATTGAAGTTATTATTAAAATTCTTTTGTTATCTAAAATATCGGTATTCCTAAAAAAATATATATCATAAATTATTTTTGCCATTCAAATCTTAGCATGACAAGATTTTTAGTTAAGACTGCTAACGTCTCAACTAGTGAGACGAATGATTCCAGTATCTTGATAGTTGACACAACGGTGTAATTTTTTCTTGTTTACAAGCTTATTTTTGTACTGTATAATCTTATAAAGTTTGTTTTTTTTTCGCTCTTGGAATATCCATTTTGTGGCTCAGCAGGGAACGGGTTAATCTAAAAGATAACTGAGAGTGCTCTAAGCTTTGATGTTTATTTTTAAATTGCATATTCTCTAACATTTTGTATATGGTCACTCAAAATAAGCACATAACACTTAACCTGGTATGTATCAATTGTTACAATTCTACCAATTTAACCAAAATTATCTCGGTTTGTGAACGCGACTCATTCGTTCGACTCTATAAAAATGAAATGATCACTTGTTTGAATAATTATTAATCTGTAAATAACAACGCGTCAACTATACCCGTCGAAAAACTAAATTACTAGCGAAAATCTTATAAAAGTTGAACGACTAATGACTTTATTTCACACTTCTGATGCAAGCGTATCAATAACATCAGATAACGTAATAAAACAAAAGGAAGTAACGAGAATCTTAATCGAACTAAACAGCGATTCAATTGTTTATAAAATAAACAAAAATCTAAATTCAAAGTCATTTAGTCGTTCCAAAGTGGCTCATTTCCTATTTTCTCTATAAACGAAATCGTTTCAAAATTTTCTCTCTGGAAAATTTCTGTATTAACTACAATATATTAAATCGTCCACCTGCACCTAATAAAAAATACCCGTAGAAATAAACGAGCGTATGATTTGCTTTCCGTTAACTATTTTAAGTTCAAATTACTCTTCGGTAACATAGCGAGTTCCAGCTGCGAAAATATTCTATCGAATTAACGAAATAATCGTTTAAGCTTACGTTATCCAGATTAAAAACGAAAGCTTAAGCAATGAGCTTTTTTTAATTTTATTTAAGCTTCGAAATTTGCTTACGGAATTAGACTGGTTTGTAAATATTTAATCTACTATATATTCTTTATATATCCAAATTACATCATGTTTTAATTAAACAATTATGTAATACATTTAATAACATTTATACGTCGACTTTTAACCCGTTCCCTGCTGAACAATATAAAGGATATTCAAACACCGAAAATTAGTTCAGTGAAATTGATCAAACTTACTTAAATTATCAGGAAATATCAGGCTATATTCTAACATAAAATCAACACCCTCAAATCAGCCTTGAGAATAAAGACAGTCAGAGATTTAATTATCTTTTGGAGATATTCAAAATAATTTTATCCCATATTTATCGTACATTTTCTTTGTACGTAATGAGAGCTTTCATCTTTCAAAATTGTATTGTTTTCTTTCTTTTTCCGAAATTGTAATTAAAACGACAATGAATAAAAATCCAGTTTTTCGTAAAAAACAGTTTCTGTTAATATTTTCAATTATAAATGCGAACACGTTCAGTTGTTGAAAAAAAAATATTCAACGATGACGATATCGTCACATCTAAAAGACAATTAATTGTACAGCTGAAAACATTCTAATTTTTCCCAATTTTCTATGAATTCTGCGGTGAAAATGATAATTGAATATATCTTATCAGTAACTGAAGCACTTTTTTTTCCCACAACATAAAATTTTTGGTGTATTTTTTTTTTTTTTGTTGTTACAATACTGAACTCACGAAGAGAGATCTCAGTTTTTTTATTATATTGTTATATATTCAAAGGGAACATTTTAGAGTAGAGTATTATCCTCACACATACATAATATGTTACTAGCTAATTATTTTTATTCTAAAAAAAACCTTTCAGCCTAAAGACTTAAATGTAAAAAACAATTTAAATAACCCTTTGCGATTACTGATCGTAAATTTTCAGCAAAATAAAAAATATCTAAGTCTTCTCAAAAAAATCTCAAAGTGAAGAGATCATTGTTTCTAATTTATTTTTCAACATTAATATGATATAATTTCTAAAATATGTACAAATATCTATAGTTTAGTTGTATCTTTAACTAGCCACAGTCCTTATTTGCCACGCCAATCATATAAATTAGTAACCTTTTTTATCTTGAAGCAATTGAGATATGAACTTAGGCAATTATTTCAATAGGGCATTGGGTCAACCTGCAGCGGCATTGTATTATATTAGTATCATTAACGACAGTTAGGAACGACAACGGATTGTGACCCGCAAATGTAAAAAGTGTCAAAAAGCCAAGCCATCGTATGAATACGTACCGTTAAAAAATGCCTACATGCACTTATGAGATATACGGTATACGTATGGCAATTTACGTGATCAAAATAATTATGTGTCTACGTGATGTGAAATGTTTTCTTTTTTTGTTTTCTTACACATTAGAAACTATCAAACAACACGATAATGCTCTTATATAATCATTTTAAGAGCCGCCGATCTGTTATTTGGGAACCGTTTTATGTTGGATGGTCGTTTTCGTTATATATTATAAAACCATATATAACGACTTCAATTTGTTTATTTGAGAATAAAATTAACTTTTTTTTGTTGCATTATGAATTGATATATTGTGAATATTAAATATCATTCTTATTTTCTCAATAAAAATTTTACATATTCAATAATTCATAATTTTAAAAAAAGTCTTAAATATTTTGTGACCCTTTAAATATGACATCACTCTACTTCTACCGATAGTTAATATTTTCAATGTGTTTGAAACTTTGGCCATATCAAATATAAATATTTGGTTATATCTTTTATGCGGCTATACGAAACTTTCCCAGGCTAAAATACGAAGTAAAAAAGCTCCTTTATGTTTTTATACATAATTCCATGTCCAACAAAACACTACATTCATTATACTGCAATTCTTATTAAATTATCTCGATTACAGCAATTTTCGAATTAATCCGAAGTGAGAAAAAAAATATATCATTTTCACCACCTATTGAATTTGGTGGGTTTCAACTCAAGAACGATGCTCTGGACAGGCAAAATCATGTGAAAATTGTATAGATAAGAGGGGAAAAGCATTATTATAATTCTACAATACATCATCGTATCTACCAGTAGAAAGAAATAAGATACAAGAAATATTTTTGATAAAATTTCTTCCATCCAATGTCGCGTCTGTAGTACCAATGGATCAGTGAGCGATATAAACAGATCCTTCGAATAATATTATCAGCAGATGAACATAATTAAGTTTTGATTATCAGTTTCCATAAGAAGATTATTCTGGACTAAGGATAAAGGACTGTTGCTACAAGGCAGCAGTGAGTTAGGATTCTATAAATCAATATTCAATAAATCATGGAAAAAACTGTTCACAGTTTAAGTTTTTCCTTCTCTTTTCGATTATCCGAATTTTCAATTTTCCGCACTACCCTCATCACTAATTAATACCCCTAATAATCGAGGCTCTTCTGTATTTATTACTCAAGAAAATTTCTTTTATATAAAGCCATATTTAATTCTCAAAAATTAGTCCCTCCGATTAGGTGTTTGACACAAGTAAGGTATTTTCACGTTACCAGTCTTCGACGCTCTTTGTTCATGGCCAGCGTGGTGTGCTGTGAGTAGAAATCCGGTAATCTCATTGCTGCTGGTGGCGCCTTCAGCAGACGTCTTGCCACTCTTCGTTCACCGCTGAGAGCTGACTCCATCGACGTCTCCAAGATGAGGGATTCTTCGGATGAGGCGCCCTGAATTTATCAAAATTACAACATTAGTCCAATTGATTTATCATATAAAGGTGTTAACTGTCCCTTCTTAATTGAAAGACATGATTTTTAAATTATAAAAACATATTTTTAGTTCTATTTACAGGTTACATGTTATGATCAGGTCCGGTTTTGTTCATCGTGACCATAATCAACTGATGAAATTTATCAGCTGATAATGTTCACACTTAGCGAAACCGGTCCTGATATAAAATATAGTGTATAAATAGTATATACTTAAAATGCGTTTTTATTATTTAACCACCCTATGCATATGAACGTAGGTCATACGCATCCTTCGTCTGTACCATTCTGCGCTATCCCGTATCACGTACGCGCTTGAGAAAAATAAATTTCCATTGAATGTGTTAAAACTATAAACCGTCATATTGTAATTTTCATGCCTACTCTTCAAAAGTCAAGGGCCCGTATACCGTGGTTTATAAAAAAGTGATTTTTCGCGTATTTCTCGATAAGTCACCTGCAGGTAGGGTGATTAAAACAAATTAATTCATAGGATAAAATTTTACTTGTTAAATTACTTTTAATAGTGCTTGTATTTCTATTGAAATACTGTTTTTTTTATTTTCAAAAATTAAAACACAAAATCCTGTATCTGCGCAATAAATTGATTCTTTTTGAACTTCACAATGTCAAAATAAAATAAGGTGTGTGAGTGTGTGTATTTTTTTTAAATCGTGATTAGGTGCGAAATTCACGAAAATCTTTGTACATACATTCAATAGCTGTATTTTTTATCTACTCATCCTAAAAAAAGTGGTTTCTGAATGCTAGAATATGCACTGAGAAAACCGGTGATTACGACCTTTAAAATTTACTAAGCGTCATTACATCAAAACAAATATGTGCATGGCAATATTACCTTTTGAAAACGGTTAATAAAATGAACATTTTACTTAATTTAATGTTATTAAACAAAATACTTGTTTATTTCAGTTGTATATATGAAAAATAGCTCGAGGACAATTCCTTGATAAGTCGAGATTGATTAATCGAAACAACTCTCAATGTGCCAATCAAGTAAGTATAATGTATAATAATTAAGAACACATGACATGAAAAAATGAAAGTGTAAATTCGTTAACTAAACTTGCAAGAATTATAATTTACATACGTATCTTTATTTTTATTGTCAATCTATAATATAATCCATCACGCATCGGCAAACACAGTATAGCGTGTAGATGTCAGGTAGTTTTTAACTAAATCGTTTTCATCTAGTCCAGAGCGGGCGGCAAACTTTTTATCATGCAAAAAGAATGTAAAAAAAAAAAAAACAATCTAATGAGAAGCATGGAACTGTTTTACGTATTTTAATATATTTTTTTTTTAATTCAAGTGCTAATTTTGTAGTTGAAATTCTTGAGACTGCTTTTAAACGTTCATCGGTAATTTTGGATCGTAAAGTCTTCATGACTGAAAATATTTGTTCACATATATTCATTGATACAAAAATTGCGATTTTTTTTCGAGCAACATCTTTAAAACAAGGTGAAAAAAATACCAATGTATTGTATTTTAGTTCTACAAAATTTATAAAATATATAGTTGATACCTATTGTATTTCGGCTTGCTCCTTTATCAGAACTATATTTAATCTTGCATTTATTTCTTAAAACAGAAGAGAAGATGTATTGTGTACCTTTTCTACACAGCTATATATAGATAAGTAAATATACATTTATACGTATTTCTGATAAAGGAGTAAGCTGGAACAGCTATCAACTATATACCTTTTTATTTTGTACCTTTTTTTTCGCCATGTTATAATGGATTTCTACTAAGTAAATTCCAATTCAATTAATATAATCTTTAAAGCTGATTGAATTTGTCCGAATTGGTTTTCAAAAATATAATATTGCTTGCTGGCCGCAGAAAAATACGTGGCGGTTAGCACGCGGGCCACGGTTTATCCGTGCCTGATCTAGCATTTTGAACATATGCTAGAATACTTATCACATGCTTATAACTTCAATTTAACCATTAATTAGAAAACTAAAAATGTAAGTAGTAAAATAAAAGAAATTAATAAATGAGCTAGTTTCATCATGAAATCTTTGTCTACAAACGACTTAGAATTAAAATATAAAACAATTTTCATAATATCCAAAATAAAATATTTAGTTTGTATGATTTGATTAACTAAAAATCATATACACAATATTAATGAATGAATTATATTAACTCAAACGCATTTATAATTATAGACTCTCGTTTTTTATTCATAGTCAAATACATGCACGAAAATTGATATTTTAATATTAATAATTGTTATGTACGTGCGTCAAATTTTTAACCTTTTGCGCTCGAAAGTGTCACGTCGTATTTGTTGAACCATTAACATATAACACCGTTATTCTTTCACTTATGAGGTGTAGACGAGTGCAAAGGTTTTACTAACAATTTGTTTTAATGAGATTCTTAATGCATGCTATGCGGAGTAGTTCATTCAATTACATTTTCAAGACTACAAGCAAGTTAATATTAATTTAAACACTGTTGTAAAACACAACGCTCGTATTAAAGTAAGGATCGCAAATTAAATATCGAAAATCTAGTTTTGGTTTATTTTTCCGATATTGTAATTATAATCAGATTATTATGCTTTTTTTGATACCAGCATTGATAGTGTTTATCTACTATTATCCCTTGCTTAATGCACGACCGTTATACCATACAGGGTGTTTGGCGGAAAAGTGTTCTATTTTATCTTTTTATAATAAATTTTATATACAATAAAAACAAAATGGTTTGATGATGATAAATATTTTGTTGACTGTTGGGAATTATGTATTGTGAACATGTCAGTTAAATGTTAGTCTCTCATAAAAACACAGACTAAGGCTCTTTTTTTAACATTTTTTATCACATATGGTGTTTCATAATTTTGGCACGAATTTTTCTATTCGAATGGTATAAATGTTGTATGTATATTCTGTAAATATTGTAGAAACGTCACTCTTTAAATACGACTCAAAAAAATAAAGGGCTGTTAATCCAACAACCCTAGAGGTCAAACGACAATTATTTAAAATATTTAATCGTGGGAACGGATCTTTCAATACTTCGATTGTTGCATGGACTGTTTGGGAAGTGACCGTCTTTTTTTAAATAATAAAAACACATTTTTATTTTCACAATTTGTTTTATGTTCAGGACCGGTTTCATCAGTATCAGAACTCATCAGCTGATAATTACAACGATGAGCGAAACCGGTCCTGATCATAAAATATGTTATGAAAATAAGTAAAAAAAAAAAAAATTTTTTTTTAAATATCATACCTTTCCATTGTCAAGTGGCAGTTAGTACCTTAAAAGATACACAGTCTTGTTGGAACTTCATGTTAATTAAGCCCAAAACATACAATTCTGATGTAAAAAGTTGTCAATCGTGTATCGATAACGCTCTCCATTGACAGTTACTTTAACGCAATTTTTATCTTCAAATCCGTAAGCGTTAATAATTTTTCTAGATTAATGAAAATTTCCGGCTAACACCTGTGTATTGTTTGCGTGGTAGGGGTACTAAAATATTATTATTTCAAATCAAGACACTAAAACTATGTTAGTATTAGTATAAAACCAATCAATAAAACTCGAAACACCTTTACCGGTCCGAGGAGGGTTGTCAGATTGACGTAGGACCTCAGAGATTTTCTCATACTGACAAGCCGTTCTTCCTCAAGTTCAACAAGAGCCTCCAGTCCTTTGGAGACAGCCGTTTCCCATTCCACCCTGAAATAAATAAAAAAAAAACCTGTTAAAAACGTTGGTTAATTATTGATTTACCAATAACAATAATACATTGCAACCAAGCAACAAATTTCAATGATTAAAAATTTTGTTAAGTGAATTTTCTATCACTGCGAATGGCTACGACGAGCATTAATTTCATAATATTTTCATCACAAAGTAGCACTAAAAGGTCCTGAATATTTTGATTTTAAGCTGTTTTACTTTATTTAGATACATATTGAATGATTACCTGTAAACAATTTCAGTCAGTTCTTGAGCGTTTGTTTTTTTTATTACCTGATATTTTTTATTAATTTAATTGGTATTTTATTAGTACATCTCCATCCATGTATTTTAATTCTCCGAAATTTATAAGGTATAAAGTCAATACCTGTTTGATGAGGGCGTACGCCGAAATAGCTATCAATTAATAATACATAAATTTTGTTGAACTAAAATGCTATTTTAAATAATAAAAATACATTTTTAGTACTTATTTTCACAATTTGTTTTTATCGAGCATCTGTTGATAATTCTCGCGATCAGCGAAACCGGTCCTGATCAAAAAATATATTGTGGAAATAAGTACTAAAAAATGTGTTTTTTTATTATTTAAATTATCATTACTTTCTATCAAGAAGTGACATTTAACACCTTAAAAGTGATGAGCTAAAACGCATTACTGTGTAGATTTTTTAACTCTTTTAAATTTTGAATCTATGGCTTAATTTTAATTTGTGTCATATCGGTTGATCACTAACGCGATGAGCGAAACCGGTACTGATAATATAAATTATTTTTTTAGATATAGTAGGAAACATCGTGTCTATATGTTATAATTAATAAGAAATACATTTCCATTTTACCTTAATTAATACGCATTTCTATATGGTGAAAAAAAATCCCTCCAAAACAATCCATAACAATAATTCAGACGAAAAAAAAACTTGCATCAGTTATAAACAAGCGGAAAATTTACTTTATATTGCGTTAAGTTTAAATAATTAAAAAAATGTACGAAGAATACTTTGTTAATTGCATTTAACTCGGCGTTATTGAGCAAGATATGTTCAAAAACGACTGCGTTAATTTTTAACCATTTCGTCACATTTTAAATTAATGTAATCTTGTGGATTCAAATTGTAATTTTCATATAGATGCTTGAAACAAGGCGAACCAATAACCGAATGGTTAATGTAATCCTCGTCGTCGTCGTGCTGGAATGAATTTATTAATTGCTTTTTTAAATGGTGTTGGAGTGCATGGATTTATTTTAATTTAAATAATAAAACACTATCTTTTGTATAATACTATTTCCACAATATAATATTCTCAATTAAAAAATTAAAACGAGACAACTTTGACGAAATTTTGAATTAATATTTACCACGTACACAAAACCAATGGCTCAAGAACGAAAAAAATAGTTTACAGTTAATTATACAATATGACCTATTTCATTTTTACTCAATCATAAAATCCAATTAAAAATCAATAACAATTTGTGAAATACTTATTAATAAGAAAAACGAATAGGAAAATTTTACAATCAAACCATTTGCACTAGTTACACACAATTATTTAAATATCATGTCTTTCCATCGAGAAGTGACAGTTAACACCTTAAAGTGATTAAATAATTATTTTTGTCAAAAAATAGTACGAAATTAAAACGCAGCGAAAAAATTGTCTTGCAGGGACATAAGGGAAGAAAATAAATTCTGAGTAGACAATTTTAAAAAAGCAACCCTTTTATAATAGCATGGATTAATGTTGTATAGATATTTTTACCAACACATCTAATCACAATACATAAGCGCAGTGATCGTAATAAGCTTCTTTCTAGCCGTATTCTAGTATCTTTCTATCCTTACTATCGCTGATAAAAAGGAATAGGTCAAGTGAGCAGATAACAGCATATTTATATACAACATCTCTTGAGATGATCCATTAGGAATCGATATATATCATATCGGTAGCAAACATAATGAAAATAAAAACAAATATCCACCAAAGAGAGTTAAAATTTTCTGAATAGCTGCACCATGTCCTGAAAACAATTTTGTGAAAGTGCATAGGTCGTTGTCAAGTTTTTCAGCCGTTTTTATAGGCAAGTTTCTACTGACGTAAAAACAATTGAACGTTTTCTTTTTTTAAATAACCAAAGGCAATTAACATTACAAATGCAAACATCTCATCGAGGTTTCTTTTTCTATCGAAACGTAGTAACATAGATACACAATCAACTTTTTTTATTTATATAATGAAATCACAACGAAGATGAAATATACACTTTTTTTAAATTCTCTGACGTCATGTCCATTTCTGACAAACAATAATAATATTGTTACCGTGCCCACTTTTTTTTTGTTAAATTAAGTTGACATAAATCATTGACATGTAACATGTCAATTTTGTTTAATTAAATAAACATTATGTGTAATGAAAAGAAACATTTTTTCTTACGGAAATGAGTAACACTAAAAACATATCAGATCTTAATCAGTCACTTTTGGTAGAAAAAAAAATTCAATTTGAAATAAATTGATTTCTTATTCAATGACAATATTATAATTTGTGTCACCCGAGTTACGTTTTAGGCGCCATATAAAGACTTATCTATGGTTATAAAGACATTTTACTGCGTAGTTTAGAAACCAAAAGTCATTATTCTTTTTTGAAAACGCCCGGCATATTAAAAAAATAATAACCGCAAGAACACAAAATTCCATTTTTCGCATACTATAATATAATATATACACCAACAATTCTTGACTGAAATACAGCATAACATATAATATATTTAAAAAATAAAACTTTTTTTACGAATTCTACTATTATCAAAATGACATGACTAATTTTGCTCGTCATCAGAATTATGTTGCGTTTTAACTGCATTTTTACATGATTTATTGAGAGGTTTAAATTTTTATCATTTACAATCCGACTCGCACATTTAACTATATTTGTTATCATAAAGTTTCTAACTATTAAATGTACTATTTATTACTTTTAAACAAACAAATATATTTACATAATTTATGATATCGACTGAAGGTGCTTGATAGAATTTCAATATCAAATATGAATTGTTACAACATTGTACGATTCCACGAGTTTGTTTCCGTTTCATCCGTGTGATAGAATGCCTGAAGCTGCCGAAAGATGAAACCCGGGTCGTTAGTGACAGAACATGTGGAATCGTACAAAGTTGTAACAATTTAAATTAAATATATTAATGATGGATAGATTGTTTTGCTATATTTTCGAACCAAGAGCACTATACAAAATGGGTTATACAGTGGAACCTCTAATTACACTACTCCGAATCACGCGCTAGATTGAAATATCCGCCGCAAATCCCCCAATTGCACGATCGCTTGGCTGCACACACACACACAGCCAGACGGCCGTCTGTGCGGTGCATACAGTTCAATTTTGGCTAGCGTCTGTGTATTCAATACGTGCTAGGCTTTACAGGATGTACGACTGTTTGCGTGCTGGATTTTGCGAGCACATCTGCATTTATCTAATTACTAAATATTTCGTGCATATATATTTTTTTGAAAAACTAAGAATAATATAGGTTTTGCATTTTTCGCGGAAAAAAAACAAAATCCCTTATTTTGTATGAGATTCACTCCCCTAATTACACTACTCTAAATTACAACGTCCCGACGTTAGTGTAAGTGAGGGTATTACTGTCTTCAAAAAAATACGACTTTAAAATTACAATTATATTAAATGTTTAAACTGTATATTAAACTTCAATGATTTTGGACGGTGTTTTAGGATTTAACGAAACTAGAGCATTGTTATTTTAAATGCAAAATGGGTTATTAAGCAGGATTTGAAAAATCCACTGCCATCTCGATCGGTTTAGACTATCAATTTTTATAATTGATGAATTTCACTCTTATATTTTAGTCATACGAGATTTCATAAAAATATGCCAACTCAAATCTGAAGGCTAATTAAGAAGTCCTTAGATTGAATATATATGAACACAACTTATTTTTTTAGCTCAAAAGTCATCTATTTTAAGTTAGTACTTTTTCACTCTAAATATCAAGCAGATATGATTTTAAAAATGATATAATTAAAAGAACATTAGTCTGAAACCCTCTCAATATTTTTCGGTATTCAATATAATGAGTTGGAAGACGGTTGAAACCAATCTATGAAACGGTTAAAAAAATGTGTGAAAGAGGCGTTTCGGGATTTCAAATCGTCACAGGCGAGTATTGTATAATTAATTACATCCCACTTTGAGTGCCCGACATGTGTCATAATGGCCAAAACTATGACATCATATAAATTAAGTCACATTATATTTTATAACATTATCTCATTAAATATGATGTAGTTTTTCTTGTATCAAGCACTGACCTTGCTCTTTCTGCTCTGACGCAGGCCATATAGTAATCAACATCAGCTTTCGATGCTGCTTCATCAGACTTGGTCTTCTTCCTCCTCAGCTCCGACTCTTGGCTTGGAGTTGTTCCTTTACTCACGCTTAAGGCAAAAAGAGACACATCGATTATCAAAATATACGAAACCAAACACAAACATGAAAAGAGATACATTTACATATATAGGGTCTCTCGATAGATATGATTGAAAATTTTTAGGCTATAGAAACCATATTGTTAAAGTGACTTAATAGACTAAGACAAATAATTTTTGGAAAACTAAAGCGTAGAATAACATGTGCAAATCATCAATTTTGAATGGACGTGCCATTAAGCAAAGCCGCTGCGGGCATTTGTATGACATTGTATTCCAAATTTAACATCATAAAATATACTTTCAAAAGAAAGAAAAAAATTAGTGAATATCTCACACACAATTATTTTATTTACATTTTAAACAATTTCGAAACACCATTAACGAAAGAACCTTTATTAACTTTTCAGATTGAATTCGGAAAGCTAATTTTCAAATTATAAAGTCTTTTATTATAGCAAAATAAAGCTAAAAACAGAGAAATCTACGTATTCCGTACGTCGAACAAAAAATATTGAATGCAAATAACCTGTAAAATTAGACAAAATTGTAAAAAAAAAAATGTATAAGTTTTGAATGACATGCAGAACTCAATAAGTTCAATGTTAAACATCAAATCTTTACATATCGATTTTTACTTTACAACAATACAAAAGAATGCAACAAATAAATTTTGGCTAGATCTAAAAAAATCGTAGAACGTTATTTATGACTTTATTTCGAACAAAATAATTGTATGATTTTTTTTTTGCTATAAATATTAAGTCAGTTAGTTTCACGAGGGTAATCTTATTTGGTTATTAAAATATTAAACATCAAGCCATCGATAGGTAATCGTTTCAATATTTTTCATACAACAAATGAATTACTCATATTTTCAAACGTAATCACTCGCCTGAACAAGGCGATAATTAAACAAGGAAAATCAATGCAAAAAAATTGTCATGAATATCTGACAGAAATAAATGAACGCTACATTATAATTGACACAATCGTCAAATAACAGCAAAAAATCCTGTATTATAAAAAATCATTAACATATAATACTTGAGTTACAAAAACTACGCGTATTCAGTCACCATACAATATCTCCATCTTGCATTATACTTATTTTACAATTTACGCTTTATGACTTTAAGATTGATGCTGTCTATAAATAGAGAGCTTTAGAGAACACTATTCAAGGCCAACGCTGTGCAGAGGAGAGATAGAGCTGTAATATAGCGTCAATATTGCATAACCGGTATTTCTTAAAGCTTGTACATATATTTATAAAATTGAAATATAATTTAACAATACAGTGTTTTCAGGAAAAGAAAATTCATTGAGAATTTGACGCTTTTACCGGTTATATAACCGTTAATAACGGAAAACCGGTTTCAAAATAAACCGGTATTTTTCAAAATTTTGTCCGTTAACTATGCCTTGCGTTTTTCGCATTTCGTGAAAAAAAATATATCTTATTATTTCTGGTTGATTCGTCGTACTGAAGTAAATACATTTCAAATCGAGTCTAAATGCGATACGCCTAACAAGACGGTTTTACCGGTTATAAAAACGGTATTTTTTTTAAATTCGTGATATTTAAGAAAAATAAAGAATAAATATCTACAAAAATGTAATTTTCGGTTAAAACTTTAAAGAAATCCAAAAAAAGATAATCTTTTTTTATCTTTTGATTGACATCTGAAGTTATCACAGACTAGACATCAGAGTTAAGAGTAGATTATCCTGTCTTCATTTTTATATGATGTAATTTCATTTTAAATATAAATATAAATATATATAATCTAATAATATAAATCGGTTATAACCAGTTACAAAAATACTGGATAAAACCGATTTTGTATTTCAAAACCGGTTAACCGGTATTATAATCACTATTAAAATTTCTACCTCGTATCCTGGAGTCTCTCGTTGAATCTCGCAGCAGCATGCGATGCCTTTTTAGTCCTCGCCTCATGGTCTCGTAGCTCTGCCAATCGTCTAGCAGTGCGCCCGACGTCGTTTTCAACCTGCCGGAAAATTCAAGAAACTGTTAATCAATCATCTAAAAATAATCGAGTATTTTCGGACGCTGGACGAAAAGATAAAATCGTCACCGTGAAGTGAATGGAAATAGAATTTCGGTATAATCTCTAACGAAGCGCATACGATAAATTCCGGATCAATAGACAATAATATTCACCAAACATACAGTAAGAAAAACACAACCATAAACAAATTAAGTAGAATATGATCACCACTTTGACAGAAACGGGTTCTGTCTTACGTTACTACAATCCCTCTATCCATAATTGTTTATTCTTTTACAAAATAATATAGAAAACACAATTAACTATTTCATTTTTAAAACTTTGTACGATTCCAAATGTTTTTTTAGTAACGACATGAATTTCTTCTTACCGAATTGTACTTCATTGATAGAATCAAACTGACAGACGTTATCATCTAATTAATCAATAGTTATTAAAATTAATTCAGATGTACATTTTCCTTCTATACTTAGAGTTTTTGTGTTTCGTATTTTTTCTTATATTATACATAAACGATGTAAGTTTTAAACTAACTGTTTATATGCAATGCCTGTGTGTACTAAAATGTCTAAATATACTGAAAGGAAATATACTCTCGGTCGATAATTCAATTTTTTATTCAGATTTCTAACGTTTATACCAAAAACTATCTTCATTCTCAATTTACTTATCTGTTGTTCAGAATATCAAATAATTACCAATTTTATTTTGCATTTATTTCAGCGACTCTCAATTTTATTGGAAAATATTCTCCTGTTTACTTATTTTGTTCCAAAATTTTGCTATATTACTTATGAACAAAATATCTTTTCTTCATTAAAATTGCGGTTAATTTTATTTAAAAAACCTTCATTCAACAGTGGGTCAACAAAATCCTATGACGTTTATACATCTTTTGTTTATGTAAGGCCCACGCCACTTCTCAAAATAAATACTCTCTATCTAACTAATACTATTCATTTTGTGGCTGAAAACTTATCTCGAATTATTTCACAGTTGTTTAGATATCACAGAAGATTTTTGTTTACTGTAAACGTAAATGTTACTTGACTCATTCCATATCAGTTACGATATGTACAAGAAATACGCGCTAAACAGCGTTAATTGAAAACGTGTCACGATATCAATTTGAATCAAGATTTAATAACATCACTCCGTTCCGTAAACGATTCGCATATTGCACTACTGATCTGAATAAAGAAAATCCCTAGATCAAATACACTCAATTCTTTTTTTAAACAGTGGATAAGTTCCATCGAAAACAATGTAAAAAGAACACAAAACAAACGAAGATTGGTTACCTAAATTTAAAATATACAACACGGCTTTATACAACACGGGTGTATTAATTTTGACATATTTTATATAACACGATTTAAGGGAAAAAATAAATTAAAATGAAATGTTGAACGAATCTACGACACTTAATGACTATGAAAGCAGTTGCAGCGAAATAGCTACATGTTTCACATTGAAAATAATAAATGATTTTTTTTTATTGAAAATGATCATATAATGGAAAGGAGTTCGAACTTCAAGAGCGAATTAAAAATATTTTAGAACCTTATAAGAAAATACGTAATAGATTTATTCGTTAAAATCAGACAATCGCTTATTAACGATTTTTTATGATAAAACAAACGCATAATACAGAATACTAATGAAAACTCAAAAAATAAAGCACATATTAATATAAACTATCTTCGATTTTTTTTGAAACGCAAACCTTAATTGTCTATAAACTTCAAACCTTGTGTAATATGGATTTGTACAACACGAGGTTTTTGTCGAACCATGAAAGAAATTATATGTACTAGTCAAGACTTTTTGGCAATTACGCTTATTTGAAAAGTTTTATCAATTAAACATCTGAATAGCAAAAAAACATAATTCTAACGGAAACGCTGGGTGTTATCACGCAGCCACAATTCATTAGAAATAGTGCGATAATGCATTAATTAGGTCTCTAAAAAAACATTTAAATTAGGTTGGCATTTCGAGAGTGGTTAGTTTTTTGACACCTAACCCATTCCCTGCTAAACTGCGTTAAGGATATTGGTATCACCGAATATTTCAATTATTAATATTAATTGAGTATTAAAGCTTATACAAATTTTCAACATAAATCAATTACATGTAAGATTGAACAATGTTTATACTATTATATCTTAGAAATCAAAACAAACTGCAATCAGTCGAGACGTTGGTAGACAAAGGGTTAAGCAATCATAAGCCGACAATTAAAACGTATGTGATGTTATTTATACCAGAAACATAATATCTTCAAACTTGCCTGTTTTCTGATAGAGTCCCTTGTAGAAACAAGCCGTTGCAGAGGCCGAACCACTTCTTCGACGAGCCGGTTCGAGAATTGCCTGCGAAATGAAAATGTATCAAAAAAAAATATACACTTTTATTCAATATGAAATAAATTGTAAAACTGTCTAAATGGAATACATAAACTTACGAAATCGACTGGGGATACTCAATCGAATTTCAATATCGATGATAAGTCTTTCAAAATCTGTACACTTTCAGATGTTCACCACAATCACGACCGAGGAATTAACCTTAAGTGTTCAATCTGCATGATCTTGAACTGACAGCCAGTAAACAGTTTTCATCGCTTAACATATATATTAGAAAAATTACTTCTCTCAACTTTTTGCTGTTGGTTACACTGATACAATTAACACAACATTATGTAATGACAATGATATTATAATATTATCAAATGAGTCATAACTTTGATTATTTCTTTGTATTAAACTAAAATGTGAAAATAGTACGTAAAATGTGTTTTTATTATTTAAAATATCATCCATCCAGAAGTGACAGTTAACACCTTTAAAGTGGCTATCAGATCTATTGCAACCGTGTGGTAGGAAAAACCTAGGTCATGAATAATATAAAAAAAAACACTTTAATGTCTATAGAGTTTCAATGATACAATTTTTTCCTCAAAAATTTACTTTATACTGGTAAAATAGTGCAATTACACAGGGAATTTACATTCTGACTAGAAATCGGAAACGGTTATTTGTTAGATTTTTTATTGTTCCATTACATACATATCTACTGTTTGAAATCGTGTATAGTTTAAAACGCACGAAAACGATAATCACACAATAGCATACGCATTCCAGTCACATAAACTTAGATGAAAATATTGCACATTTCTGCTTTAGTTAAAATTATGATGATAGCCTGTCTTCCTCAAAACTGATGATAAATTATAGGCTTATCATCAATGGATGACATAAATATCACAGTAATTCACAATTTCGAAACAAATCTTGTTTTTCGTAGGCAAATTAATAATCATTTTACTCTGCAGAGCGACAAATTTGTTATTTATCCTTACGGTTTTTATCAGTCTCATATCTTTGTTTCACGCAATAAATTTACTGTGCGTTGAACGGCGACGTCATTTCAGGTTTTTTTCAAGGGACTGGACAGGTAAAGTAACACCTCTGTTGCCTCGTTGTTTTGCCTATATTATATGACAAGAAAAATTGTATATTTTTTTTCAAATTCAAAAGAAAAAAATGTCATGACTTTTATAAAGACAAAACTATCTCATTTGTCATCATAAATTGTCGCGTTTAATCACTTTTTTGGCTACCATATTATGGTACAGTTATCGGACCAATACTCAATAAAAGTAATGTAAAATCTTACTAATAGATTGACAAGAAATATACTTAACATCATTTGGTTAAAATGTCAGCAATTGAGAGCTCAGTTAAGCTAAACAAAAAGTATTTTAATAAAAAGAGTTCTTAAATGTATTGGGAAAGTAAAACGGTTCGACAAGTGGATGCCGCACGAGCTGCGTTAACAACGCACGGCTGCTTTTTAGTGTTTTCTCATCCACTTCACTTCTTTGACATTGCTCCTTCTTATTTTTATTTGTTTCGGATTTGAAAAACGCTGTTGGCAAAATAAATTCGAACGCTTTATAGTTTTATTTATCAAGTGTATTGATAAATATTGAATTTGAAATTCATGGAAAATTTATTTTATTTTATACATTAAATTCATAATAAAACGATAACATTTTATTTCAACCTACTGTTGCAGATACGAATTATTGAAACCCTTAAATGGTCTGGGCAAATGGACTTTCCCAACTTTTTGCGTCACTGCTTAAAATTCTCTTTCTTAAAACTCTGGGGAATAACCTATAATTAATTGAATTGACATTTACCTGGTAGAACTCCATTATAACACAATGAGAAAATAGCATCTTTCAACTATATATCTTATAAATTTTGTAGAACTAAAATACATTGCTATTTTTCACCGTGTAATAACATATAACGCTACTGATTCAGGTTTGACACTGGGAAATGTCAAAACGTGTATAAATGTAGGATTTTTAATTTGATATCTGACAAAACCACTCATTTTTGCGATATTCCTTTATCTTTATTGTGTCATTTGACCAATATTCCACGGAACTAGAAAGTACGTCATAAAATTGTAATACCGCTAAAGTTATGAATGACATACATAACAAGATATTGTTATCATTCAGCCGCAAAATCTCTTTGGCCTAACATAAATAACCATTATAATTTTAATCAAAATATTATCATGACACCTGTGGCATGTTTTAGTAATAAAACAATGGGCATGATTCTTAGTAATATTATAAATTAATCATCGATATTATGAAAACATAAGTTATATTCAATAAACTGTGATAAGGACCAAATTAATGAAATCTATGTACTCCTTCAATATTTCTAGCAACAACAATTACCATTGTCAAAAAATCGAATATACTTATATAACAATCAAAAAAATATTGTTTTTTCCCTTTTTAGTATTATATATAAAGTCTTATGCGGTGTGTATCCCTACCAAACTTTTCTTGAGCCACAGGGAGTACAACAAAAACTCTTCTAGACGAGTGGTTCTCATGTGAAATTTCACTATGGCCGCATTATAAACATCAACTGTCCTATGGAAATGTCTTGTGGCCGCACCAAATGTGAAAAAAATGGTTTCGATATTTATTTTAGTTACACCGTTGCATTACACTGAATGTACTTTCACAATATACAGTTGTAGTTTAAATCGACAAAATTAATAAAGCAATTGTTGTTGATTCTTAATAATGACTTGATTCATGGTCAACGTGTAACTTCGACCAAAATTTTTGAACAGTTTTATTATAAAAAATTATTATAATAATAATAATTTTACAAATTCATTTGTAAAAACACATTTTTTTTAATATCAATAATAAAACTGTTGGTGGCCGCAGCAAAATCCTCTAGTGGCCGCACATGAGAACCACTGCTCTAGACTATTATTGGAAAATTCTTTGCTTACAAACTTCCGGTGGCTTCATCAGATAACCAGAGCCGTATCATTTCCTCGCTTGTAATAAAAAAAGCTTGGGAAATGATACCTTCTACTTGCTTATAATATAAATCAATACACCTATACCTCGCTATACGGCCGCTCTTTTTACGGCATTTCGCTATAACGGCCCTCTTCAATTAAGGCACGTTTTCGATATACGGCCTAAAATGTTTCGCTATAACGGTAAAAAAATCAGTTTTTAAGCAGGCCCATCCTCACCAGCAAAAAATAATGACTGCAGTGATCTGCAGGTTACCATTTCTTCATCGTCTTCAGATTTAAAGCCATCAAAAAAAATATATTTATGTATACATAACATATTTAATTAACA
>JAHFWJ010000092.1:0-11784 GCA_028555115.1 Himalopsyche japonica | reverse complement strand
AGGACGTCGTATAAGGGAGGTATGAGGGAAAAACATTTTTTTCAGTTTTTTTAGATTTTTTCGGGGACGCCTTCACCGAATCACGTCATGTTGCACATCAATCTCTTTGGAATGACGAGCTCTATCTAATGCTGTTTGTTTTCGAACGATCGCACTTCATTTCGGGGAGTTTTGGCAAAAACATTTTTTTCACACTTTCACCTCGCTAGGACGTCGTATAAGGGAGTTATGAGGGAAAAACATTTTTTTTCAGTTTTTTTAGATTTTTTCAGGGACGCCTTCACCGAATCACGTCATGTTGCACATCAATCTCTTTTGAATGACGAGCTCTATCTAATGCTGTTTGTTTCGGAACGATCGAACGTCATTCGAGAGAGTTTTGCCAAAAAAACATGTTCTGAGATATCCATGCACAAAACACGTCGTGTTGCACCTCAAACTGTTCGTTTGGACTAAAAGAGGCGTATGATCTTTGTTTGAACCAGATCGCACTTCATTTCGGGGAGTTTTGGCAAAAACATATTTTCACACTTTCACCTCGCTAGGACGTCGTATAAGGGAGTTATGAGGGAAGAACATTTTTTTTCAGTTTTTTTTAATTTTTTCAGGGACACCTTCACCGAATCACGTCATGTTGCACATCAATCTCTTTGGAATGACGAGCTCTATCTAATGCTGTTTGTTTCGGAACGATCGCACTTCATTTCGGGGAGTTTTGGCAAAAACATTTTTCGACACTTTCACCTCGCTAGGACGTCGTATAAGGGAGTTATGAGGGAAAAACATTTTTTTCAGTTTTTTTTTATTTTTTCAGGGACGCCTTCACTGAATCACGTCATGTTGCACATCAATCTCTTTGAATGACGAGCTCTATCTAATGCTGTTTGTTTCGGAACGATCGAACGTCATTCGAGAGAGTTTTGCCAAAAACATGTTTTCAGACATGCCTGCACAATACACGTCGTGTTGCACGTCAAACTGTTCGTTTGGTCTAGAAGAAGCGTATGATCGTTGTTTGAGCACGATCGCACTTCATTTCGGGGAGTTATGGCAAAAACATTTTTTCACACTTTCACTTCGCTAGGACGTCGTATAAGGGAGTTATGAGGGAAAAACTTTTTTTTCAGTTTTTTTTTTATTTTTTCAGGGACGCCTTCACCGAATCACGTCATGTTGCACATCAATCTCTTTGGAATGACGAGCTCTATCTAATGCTGTTTGTTTCTGAACGATCGAACGTCATTCGAGAGAGTATTGCCAAAAAAACATGTTCTCAGATTTCCGTGCACAAAACACGTCGTGTTGCACCTCAAACTGTTCGTTTGGACTAAAAGAGGCGTATGATCTTTGTTTGAGCCGGATCGCACTTCATTTCGGGGAGTTGTGGCAAAAACATTTTTCCACACTTTCTCCTCGCTAGGACGTCGTATAAGGGAGTTATGAGGGAAGAACATTTTTTTCAGTTTTTTTTTATTTTTTCAGGGACGCCTTCACTGAATCACGTCATGTTGCACATCAATCTCTTTGGAATGACGAGCTCTATCTAATGCTGTTTGTTTCGGAAAGATCGAACGTCATTCGAGAGAGTTTTGCCCAAAAAACATGTTTTCAGACATGCCTGCACAAAACACGTCGTGTTGCACGTCAAACTGTTCGTTTGGTCTAGAAGAAGCGTATGATCTTTGTTTGAGCCAGATCGCACTTCATTTCGGGGAGTTATGGCAAAAACATTTTTTCACACTTTCACCCCGCTAGGACGTCGTATAAGGGAGTTATGAGGGAAAAACATTTTTTTTCAGTTTTTTTAGATTTTTTCAGGGACGCCTTCACCGAATCACGTCATGTTGCACATCAATCTTTGGAATTACGAGCTCTATCTAATGCTGTTTGTTTCGGAACGATCGCACTTCATTTCGGGGAAGTTTTTGGCAAAAACATTTTTCCGCCACTTTCACCGCTAGACGTCGTATAAGGGAGTTATGAGGGAAAAACATTTTTTTCTCAGTTTTTTTATTTTTCAGGGACGCCTTCACTGAATCACGTCATGTTGCACATCAATCTCTTTGGAATGACGAGCTCTATCTAATGCTGTTTGTTTCTGGAAACGTGATCGAACGTCATTCGAGAGAGTTTTTGCCAAAAACATGTTCTCAGATTTCCGTGCACAAACACGTCGTGTTGCACCCCCAATCTGTTCGTTTGGACTACCAGAGGCGCATGATCTTTGTTTGAGCCCGATCGCACTTCATTTCGGGGAGTTTTGCAAAAACATTTTTCCACACTTTCACCTCGCTAGGACGTCGTATAAGGGAGTTATGAGGGAAAAACATTTTTTTCAGTTTTTTTTTTATTTTTCAGGGACGCCTTCACCGAATCACGTCATGTTGCACATCAATCTCTTTGGAATGACGAGCTCTATCTAATGCTGTTTGTTTCGGAACGATCGAACGTCATTCGAGAGAGTTTTGCCAAAAAAACATGTACTCAGATATTCATGCACAAAACACGTCGTGTTGCACATCAAACTGTTCGTTTGGACTAAAAGAGGCGTATGATCTTTGTTTCAGCCCGATCGCACTTCATTTCGGGGAGTTTTGGCAAAAACATTTTTTCACACTTTCACCTCGCTAGCACGTCGTATAAGGGAGTTATGAGGGAAAAACATTTTATTCAGTTTTTTTTTATTTTTTCAGGGATGCCTTTTTCGAATCACGTCATATTGCACATCAATCTCTTTGGAATGAGGAGCTCTATCTAATGCTGTTTGTTTCGGAACGATCGAACGTCATTCGAGAGAGTATTTCCAAAAAAACAAGTTCTCAGATTTCCGTGCACAAAACACGTCGTGTTGCACCTCACTCTGTTCGTTTGGACTACCAGAGGCGTTTGATCTT
The DNA here is from genome assembly GCA_028555115.1 of Himalopsyche japonica. Lineage (NCBI taxonomy): Eukaryota > Metazoa > Arthropoda > Insecta > Trichoptera > Rhyacophilidae > Himalopsyche > Himalopsyche japonica. Next base: position 8,890 of record JAHFWJ010000092.1, on the reverse strand, counting down.
TGTTTGAGCCCGATCGCACTTCATTTCGGGGAGTTTTGGCAAAAACATTTTTTCACACTTTCACCTCGCTAGGACGTCGTATAAGGGAGTTATGAGGAAAAACATTTTTTTTCAGTTTTTTTAGATTTTTTCAGGGACGCCTTCACCGAATCACGTCATGTTGCACATAAATCTCTTTGGAATGACGAGCTCTATCTAATGCTGTTTGTTTCGGAACGATCGAACGTCATTCGAGAGAGTATTGCCAAAAAAACATGTTCTCAGATTTTCGTGCACAAAACACGTCGTGTTGCACCTCAATCTGTTTGTTTGGACTACCAGAGGCGTATGATCTTTGTTTGAGCCCGGTCGCACTTCATTTCGGGGAGTTTTGGCAAAAACATTTTTTCACACTTTCACCTCGCTAGCACGTCGTATAAGGGAGTTATGAGGGAAAAACATTTTTTTCAGTTTTTTTTTTGATTTTTTCCGGGACGCCTTCACCGAATCACGTCATGTTGCACATCAATCTCTTTGGACTGACGAGCTCTATCTAATGCTGTTTGTTTCGGAACGATCGAACGTCATTCGAGAGAGTATTGCCAAAAAAACATGTTCTCAGATTTCCGTGCACAAAACACGTCGTGTTGCACCTCAATCTGTTCGTTTGGACTACCAGAGGCGTATGATATTTGTTTCAGCCCGCTCGCACTTCATTTCGGGGAGTTTTGGCAAAAACATTTTTTCACACTTTCACCGCTAGCAATGCTGTATATGGAGTTATGAGGGAAAAACATTTTTTTTCAGTTTTTTTAGATTTTTTCAGGGACGCCTTCACCGAATCACGTCATGTTGCACATCAATCTCTTTGGAATGACGAGCTCTATCTAATGCTGTTTGTTTCGGAACGATCGAACGTCATTCGAGAGCGTTTAGCCCAAAAAACATGTTTTCAGATTTCCGTGCACAAACACGTCGTGTTGCACCTCAATCTGTTCGTTTGGATACCAGAGGCGTATGGATATTTGTTTCAGCCCGATCGCACTTCATTTCGGGGAGTTTTGGCAAAAACATTTTTCACACTTTCACCTCGCTAGGACGTCGTATAAGGGAGTTATGAGGGAAAACATTTTTCAGTTTTTTTATTTTTTCAGGGACGCCTTCACCGAATCACGTCATGTTGCACATCAATCTCTTTGGAATGACGAGCTCTATCTAATGCTGTTTGTTTCGGAACGATCGAACGTCATTCGAGAGAGTTTTGCCCAAAAAACATTTTTTCAGACATGCCTGCACAAAACACGTCGTGTTGCACGTCAAACTGTTCGTTTGGTCTAGAAGAAGCGTAATATCTTTGTTTGAGCCCGATAGCACTTCATTTCGGGGAGTTATGGCAAAAACATTTTTTCACACTTTCACCTCGCTAGGACGTCGTATAAGGGAGTTATGAGGGGAAAACATTTTTTTCAGTTTTTTTAGATTTTTCAAGGACGCCTTCACTGAATCACGTCATGTTGCACATCAATCTCTTTGGAATGACGAGCTCTATCTAATGCTGTTTGTTTCGGAACGATCGAACGTCATTCGAGAGAGTTATGCCAAAAAAACATGTTCTCAGATATCCCTGCACTAAGCACGTCGTGTTGCACCTCAAACTGTTCGTTTGGACTAGAAGAGGCGTATGATCTTTGTTTGAGCCCGATCACTTTACTTCATTTCCGGGAGTTTTGGCAAAAACATTTTTTCACACTTTCACCTCGCTAGGACGTCGTATAAAGGGAGTTATGACGGAAAAACATTTTTTTCAGTTTTTTTAGATTTTTTCAGGGACGCCTTCACCGAATCACGTCATGTTGTACATCAATCTCTTTGGAATGACGAACTCTATCTAATGCTGTTTGGTTCGGAACGATCGAACGTCATTCGAGAGAGTTTTGCCCAAAAAACATGTTTTCAGACATGCCTGCACAAAACACGTCGTGTTGCACGTCAAACTGTTCGTTTGGACCAGAAGAGGCGTATGATCTTTGTTTGAGCCCGATCGCACTTCATTTCGGGGAGTTTTGGCAAAAACATTTTTTTCACACTTTCACCTCGCTAGGACGTCGTATAAGGGAGTTATGACGGAAAAACATTTTTTTCAGTTTTTGTAGATTTTTTTAGGGACGCCTTCACCGAATCATGTCATGTTGCACATCAATCTCTTTGGAATGACGAGCTCTATCTAATGCTGTTTGTTTCGGAACGATCAAACGTCATTCGAGAGAGTTATGCTAAAAAAACATGTTCTCAGATATCCCTGCACTAAGCACGTCGTGTTGCACCTCAAACTGTTCGTTTGGACTAGAAGAGGCGTATGATCTTTGTTTGAGCCCGATCACACTTCATTTCGGGGAGTTTTGGCAAAAACATTTTTTTCACACTTTCACCTCGCTAGGACGTCGTATAAGGGAGTTATGACGGAAAAACATTTTTCAGTTTTTGTACATTTTTCAGGGACGCCTTCACACCGAATCATGTCATGTTGCATCAATCTCTTTGGAATGACAGGCTCTATCTAATGCTGTTTGTTTCGGAACGATCAAAGAGCATCATTCGAAGAGATTATGCTAAAAACATGTTCTCAGATATCCCGCAACTCGGCACACGTCGTGTTGCACCTCAAACTGTTCGTTTGGACTAGAAGAGGCGTATGATCTTTGTTTGAGCCCGATCGCACTTCATTTCGGGGAGTTTTGGCAAAAACATTTTTTTCACACTTTCACCTCGCTAGGACGTCGTATAAGGGAGTTATGACGGAAAAACATTTTTTTCAGTTTTTGTAGATTTTTTAGGGACGCCTTCACCGAATCATGTCATGTTGCACATCAATCTCTTTGGAATGACGAGCTCTATCTAATGCTGTTTGTTTCGGAACGATCGAACGTCATTCGAGAGAGTTTTGCCCAAAAAACATGTTTTCAGACATGCCTGCACAAAACACGTCGTGTTGCACGTCAAACTGTTCGTTTGGACTAGAAGAGGCGTATGATCTTTGTTTGAGCCCGATCGCACTTCATTTCGGGGAGTTTTGGCAAAAACATTTTTTTCACACTTTCACCTCGCTAGGACGTCGTATAAGGGAGTTATGACGGAAAAACATTTTTTTCAGTTTTTGTACATTTTTTCAGGGACGCCTTCACCGAATCATGTCATGTTGCACATCAATCTCTTTGGAATGACGAGCTCTATCTAATGCTGTTTGTTTCGGAACGATCAAACGTCATTCGAGAGAGTTATGCTAAAAAAACATGTTCTCAGATATCCCTGCACTAAGCACGTCGTGTTGCACCTCAAACTGTTCGTTTGGACTAGAAGAGGCGTATGATCTTTGTTTGAGCCCGATCGCACTTCATTTCGGGGAGTTTTGGCAAAAACATTTTTTTCACACTTTCACCTCGCTAGGACGTCGTATAAGGGAGTTATGACGGAAAAACATTTTTTTCAGTTTTTGTAGATTTTTTTAGGGACGCCTTCACCGAATCATGTCATGTTGCACATCAATCTCTTTGGAATGACGAGCTCTATCTAATGCTGTTTGTTTCGGAACGATCGAACGTCATTCGAGAGAGTTATGCCAAAAAAACATGTTCTCAGATATCCCTGCACTAAGCACGTCGTGTTGCACCTCAAACTGTTCGTTTGGATTAGAAGAGGCGTATGATCTTTGTTTGAGCCCGATCGCACTTCATTTCGGGGAGTTTTGGCAAAAACATTTTTTTCACACTTTCACCTCGCTAGGACGTCGTATAAGGTAGTTATGAGGGAAAAACATTTTTTTCAGTTTTTTTAGATTTTTTCAGGGACGCCTTCACCGAATCACGTCATGTTGCACATCAATCTCTTTGGAATGACGAGCTCTATCTAATGCTGTTTGTTTCGGAACGATCGAACGTCATTCGAGAGAGTTATGCCAAAAAACATGTTCTCAGATATCCATGCACAAAACACGTCGTGTTGCACCTCAAACTGTTCGTTTGGACTAGCAGAGGCGTATGATCTTTGTTTGAGCCTGATCGCACTTCATTTCGGGGAGTTTTGGCAAAAACATTTTTTCACACTTTCACCTCGCTAGGACGTCGTATAAGGGAGTAATGAGGGAAAAACATTTTTTCAGTTTTTTTTTTATTTTTTCAGGGACGCCTTAACCGAATCACGTCATGTTGCACATCAATCTCTTTGGAATGAAGAGCTCTATCCAATGCTGTTTGTTTCTGAACGATCGAACGTCATTCGAGAGAGTTTTGCCCAAAAAACATGTTTTCAGACATGCCTGCACAAAGCACGTCGTGTTGCACGTCAAACTGTTCGTTTGGTCTAGAAAAAGCGTATGATCGTTGTTTGGGCACGATCGCACTTCATTCCGGGGAGTTATGGCAAAAACATTTTTTCACACTTTCACCTCGCTAGGACGTCGTATAAGGGAGTTATGAGGGGAAAACATTTTTTCAGTTTTTTTAGATTTTTTCCGGGACGCCTTCACCAAATCACGTCATGTTGCACATCAATCTCTTTGGAATGACGAGCTCTATCTAATGCTGTTTGTTTCGGAACGATCGAACGTCATTCGAGAGAGTTATGCCAAAAAAACATGTTCTCAGATATCCCTGCACTAAGCACGTCGTGTTGCACCTCAAACTGTTCGTTTGGACTAGAAGAGGCGTATGATCTTTGTTTGAGCCCGATCGCACTTCATTTCGGGGAGTTTTGGCAAAAACATTTTTTTCACACTTTCACCTCGCTAGGACGTCGTATAAGGTAGTTATGAGGGAAAAACATTTTTTTCAGTTTTTTTAGATTTTTCCAGGGACGCCTTAACCGAATCACGTCATGTTGCACATCAATCTCTCTGGAATGACGAGATCTATCTAATGCTGTTTGTTTCGGAACGATCGATTATTTTGTTATTTTACTATCGAAGTCTAATCGAATCGATCGATAGATCGAATAGTCTAAATTATTGTTAAATCTATCTTATATATTGATAAATCTTTCTATCTAATACGATTTATGAGTGAGCACATTAAACCTTATATATTAACCGAAGAAATTAACGATGAAATATATAATTCGCTCAAATGTCTCGAGATTTTCTTTAATAAAGAATTTCACAAGAAATTTAAAACATAAAAACATTTGATTATGTCAATAAATGAGATAATAAAACTTTCACAAAACCCTCTCATATGTACCGATTATTGTAAAACCCCAATTTTGAAAATTAAAGCGGAGAGACTTTTTATTTTTTAAAGATTTTGCTTTTTTATAACAATTTTTAAGCTTTCCGACATTCCTCGTTTCCCGCATTTTCCGTCGTTTTAGGGTCCCTTTAAAATCGTAGAATCGAGTTTTCTCTGTAGTCTGTTATCATGTTTCAAATCATTCTTCGTATGCCTCATTTTTGTGACAATCCGCAGCAAATAACTGATGAAAAAATGTTGAAAGTTAGATACCTCGTGGAACATTTCAAAAAACTTTTCGTGGAGTCTATTTATCCGTATATGAATGTGGGTATTGACGAAAATTTACTTTTATTCAATGGCAATTTGTCATTTCGTCAATACATTCCTCCATCGAAAGCAAGCCGTTTTGGTATTAAATTTTTCGTTATTTGTGACAGTGCTACGGAATACGTTCTAAATTTTATTTCATATACAGTGAAACCTCGATTCAACATTTTTCAGGAGACACTAAAAAAGAAGTTTTACACAAATTGGTGAATATGGGAGGGTTTGTAAAAGTTTTATTATCTCACTTATTGAAATAATAAAATAGTGTTTCAAACTGCTTGTGAAATTATTTGGTAAAGAAAATCTCAAGACATTTGAGCGATCTATATATTTCATCGTTCATTTCTTTCGTTAACATTAATGTGCTCAAAACCACTAATTAGATTCGATAAGATTTATTTACCGAAACCGGTCGATCGAGATAATATTTGAGACGAGATCGTAATATTTAGATGATAGATCCAGGAAATCGATTAATCGGAGAAGGTTATTGCAAGATTTTTTAACATTGTCCTTATGGGTGTTTGACGGGACTATAAAAAAATCAACGATCTATTCGGGAAAACGTATTATACGAGAACGGTTGATCAGGGTTCCACTGTACAGGAAAGACAATAGAGTATATAGCATATCCACTCAAGGGTGTTTTAGGGAGTGCGGCTATGACACTGATGGGACCATATTTGATTCGGGGATATACTTTATAAGTCGATAATTGGTACACTAGTCCAATATTATTTAACCATTTCACTGCTATTCTAAAAATACCATGTAACAGTGTCATGCTCAATATATTTGAATTATAAAAATGTATCGCAAATTATTAATAATATGCATTATTTCAAAGACAATGTTCAAATTGAAAAGAAAATCCATCCAAAGTATTTTTGGAGGAAAATAAAAAAGGAAAGTTTTATGATTGTAACATAATAGTGTTATGTATAATGATTGCAATGTACATAATTGTATACTATAGGCATGTATTTATACACTACATTATTCAAAAAGCACTGTCTGTATTGAATACCCACAATTTTTTTTGTCAAAAGTCAGAGAAATGTGTGCCGCCAAGTGACGAGACGAGTGATACATGAACATAAAAGTGTTGTGCTTTCGAAATATTCATCCATGATAAGATACTCCGAATTACCGAATTCCCAAAAGTATTTTATGGAAAACATGCATTTGAGTGACAAAAAGACAGTAATGGCGAGATGTGTGCTGTGTTTGTCAAAAAAACAAAAGTGATACTCCAGATATAATATCACTGTAAGCAGTGCAAAGTGGCTCTCTACAAACTTGTTTTGAGGCATACCATACAGTACAAGACTACTGATTTTTATTTTCATTTTTGCACTTCTTTATCAATCGTAAAATTTAACAAACTTGTTTTAGAATTACTGTTAGCATAATATAATCCCGTATTTTCTGTACATGATTTGTGACAACTCTGACATTTAGATATTTGATTTTTATTTTTCAGATAACGGCACCACAAATGTCACACCATGTATTTATTTGGTTAGTCTATATGATGTATTATTACTTAAGTTTCAGACAGTATGTATTTAAAAGGTTTTAGTTTTTCAAAGAGTATTGCGGCTATACTAATACTTCCAGGCATAGATCGGGTCAAGTATATTTCAAAAACAAATTGAATACAGTAGAACCTTCATTATCCGCATTTATTAGGGGTGGAGATAGTTCGGATAAGGTCAAATCTAGATAATCGAAAAAAATCATAATTGATAGCAAAGGACAAGTGTATTCAGTATTAATCATTTTTATGTCTTTAGATTTTAATGAATAGCTTTAATATTAAATTATTTTTTATTGAAAAATTCAATTATTGATTTCTACTTAAAGCTAGCTTTTCTTTTCGATGCTGCGAATAATTTCAAGAAATTTAATTTTTCCTGAATTGCACTCTTCTTGACTCTCAAACCACTTCATGGCGACATCTAATTACTGAAATGTTTCAAAATGTGTAGGACCAGTGTCTCTTCTTAATCTTGTTCATCTGAGGCAGATATTTCTTTAATTATTTCCTCATCATTCAAAATTTGGAATCCAGGATCGTTTGAATAAATATTTAAATCGTGATCAATTTTTCAAGAAACAAACATTCGATGCGTATCGAATTTGGACGATTACTGACCTATATTTTACACAGGACTTGTTGGAACAATAACATATTATAATAATTATATAATAATAATTCGAACAATTCCATAAAAAACAAATGCAACAATGAAAATCTTGAGATTGTATTCCATCACATTCGTAAACAGAAGACGCGTTCGCCATGTGCATATCAAGTAGCAAATTTGAAATATTTTTGTTTGTTTTGACCTATCCAGATAATCGAGGTTCTTCTATACTATTGTATTTAAAGAAAATTTTAAATCATCAGGTTTTATTCTAGTATAATTATGTTAATAACATCTATAAGAATATTTTTTGTTATTGTTGACAAAACACTGCAATCAGTTCTATCAACAGTCAAGACATTAGTACTCGGGTCAAAATATGATAAATTGTATAAAAAAATTTACTCCTAAGACGAAAAACAAATTGGATGCATATTTCATTACACATTGATACCCGGATCGTTTTCCCGTATACCTCCTTCATTTGATATAATCCCAGTCATGCGCCATAACAATCAATATTGAATAACCTCCGCATATATCATTCCCCAATTTATGTAACCATTTCCTCTTTCTATCGTCTAAATATTTTCATCCCAACATAAATATGATCAAATTTGAATTGTTGAACTTTGTATGATTCCACATGATTTGTTACTAAGGACACGTGTTCCGCTTATTGGCACCTATAGTTGTGCTGCGTCCATGTATTCCACAATTTCTGAAGATGTCGAAGAGTGAAACCAAGGTCATTAGTGACAAAACATGTGTAATTGTTAAGTTTCAAATATTCAAATTCGTTATTATAATTCCATCAAGCACCTTCAGCCGATTTCATTATTTATGAATATTATCACTTTTGGCCATTTTCCTGCTTCGTCATTTACAGAGGTGTTGTGTTATTGGTTCAAAAGACTTTAATCATTCTTTTTATTCCAAAGGTATAAAATATAAATGGATCTGTTGTTAGAATAGTAGGCAAGTTTGAAAGTTTTTGTTTGAATTGATATTCTAACAATTTCAACAATTTTAGAATATCATGGATCAATTACCCTTGTTGTGAGCATCATAAACTGACTATGTTTTTTGTTTTATTTGTATGAATATAATATTTTTGCACAAAAAGACAGTTAAAACCTTATTCCTTTAGAAACGAAGCTAATTCCATGGATTTTTGCTGTATGCCACCCAAAAACCCAAAATATCATTTTA